>JAIUZE010047553.1:0-26405 GCA_022085475.1 Heliosperma pusillum | reverse complement strand
GTGTTGTAGAACAAGTGATGATTATTTCTACTTGTTATGTCACTTTCATTTAGTAACTAAAGAGTATAAACAAGAGCAACAATCATCACCATTGTAACTACACTCTAACCGGCCACAATGGCCTAGTTAGGTCCATTTTGATTTTTGATATTTGTCTCACAAATACTTATTCATCATATGGTTAATTATCTTGTATAATTAAGTGTTAATTTGATCATATAACAATTATATGACTCAATTAAATAAATAATATGTACTTAACATTTTAAGTAATATTTTACCATTATATCAATATATAATGGGTCCCACAATGCTTAGTTAATTTATTTTACAACTCCTTGTAAATATAATTAACTAATTACCTCTATCTCAAAACCTCACCTAATTTAGTAATTTAACGATTAATTACTAAGTTAAATCTTATTTAATCGTATTAAAATAAGATATAAATTTATTAGTCAATTATCGTATAATTGAAAAATAAGCTTAATCGAATTTGAGTTCTTAACTCAATTTTTAACAATTAACACTCGTACATATCGAATATATGTAATGTACTAATTAACTGTATCGTATACAAATAATTAGTTACTATGTGGATTTCATCCTTTAGGTGTGACCGAAAGGGATCAGTTGATCACCGCCGTCAAACGACAATAACGTCAAACTCTAGTTAGCCAACCGTTATTGATTTACGTTAATCAACTGACTAATCATATATATAGTCAATAAATATCCCAATTATATTCCTTAATAAGATTTATTATGTGGCGCACTATTGTGGAGGACACCTACACCAACAGGGGTAGCAGCTGTTACCCCTTGCTACAGTGTAAGTTCGCCCCTGGTCCCAATATGACACCACACATTCCCCAAACCTTACAGCCTGTCACAATTACCAACAAGGCTCCAGATCCTATGTTGCCTAATGATTGATGACCCATTTATCAAGACCCATGTATTCTTTTCCTATGTTTTCATTCTTCTGTCATTTGTCATTATCTATGTACTATATAAACAAACTCTCATAATGTACAACATCAATATTTATTTTTACACAATCAATATATTACTCATTCAAAACTCAAAGATACAATCTTTTATAGTCTCTGTTTTTATATCATCTTCATTCATATCATTCCATGAATTCGAAAAACAGAATTTCACATGGTATCAGAGCAGGTTAATCCCTGTCTCTTCATCATTCATTACAAGGTTCCATCTTTCTTTTCTACGTTGCCATTTTTATTTCATGTTCATCTTACTCTTTCTATTGTATGTGTTGTGGCTTCACTGTCGAAAGGTTCAATCTTTATCACTTTTGGTTATCATGCCTGACACTAATACTGAAACTACCATGACTGAGCCAACACAAACATTAATGCTGAAAACCCTTAAGAATGTTACTGTGTTGAATCCTTTTTTCATTCACCCCAATGACCTTGCCATTCAACGTATTGTTTCCTCTACCTTTGATGCTACTGGCGGGTATATATGGTTCTTGGAGGAGAGCTATGCTCATTGCTCTTTCTGCCAAAAAAAAAGGGTTTATCAATGGAAATGTACCTAAGCCCCCCTCTGATGAAACTAAGATTAGAGAATGGGAGATGTGTAATGATACCGTCATATCATGGCTTCTTCATTCCATAAGTAAAGAAATTGGAGATAGTGTTTTGTACTGTGATACTGCTAAGGATATATGTGATGAATTGCAAGAGACATTCGAGCAATATTATGGTGCACATATGTATCAAGTACAAGACAAGCTAAATCAAGGTTCCTAGGGATTTGACTTTATTTCTTCCTATTTTACTAAGCTAAAGAAAACTTGGGAGGAACTCAGGAACATTTGGTCCATTCCTAAGTGCAAATGTGGCTGCAAATGTGGTGTTTATGAAGCTATTACTAAGCATGAGGAGGATCAGAGGGTATCAAGTTCTTAATGGGACTATAATGAACATTAAGTGTAACATGTAAATGTGAATTTACATTCTAACATATGTAAACAATGAGTCACATCCACTTTACACTACTAGAATAAGCGTTACAGTCCTTACATATACACAAAGTCCTTAAAAATACAGAGTCCTTGAGTCACATCCGCTTTACACTTGTTCATTACAGTCAAACTCATAGTCCATTACAGTCACACTCATTGTTCATCGCAATTACACAACTCGTTCATTACAGTAACACTTATTGTTCATTAAAGTTACACAACATACTCATTGAAGTTATATTAGAACATAATTAAAATTGATGACTCTATTACTGGCCATAGTAAAAATAACATTTGCTTTAAATCAATTTTACAGTTACACAACTTGTCCGTTATAGTTACAAAGCTTGCTCATTATAGTAACACGCCCAAAATATTAAAATTACACTCTTTAAAATAATCTTATATAAATTCTGTGACACCCCGCGATTTCGCAGTAAAGTAAACACATAGATTTGCAGCGGAAAAATACGAGATTTTAAAAAATTTAAAAGCAAAACCGCGAATGTCACTATATTATAAAACCAAAATTTAATTTAATAAATCGTTTATACAAATTGTATCTTAAATAAATACAAGGGACATCGATCCCTTGATAAAACACATTGAAGATAATAAACTAATATAAACTACACACTAAGGGTGAATCGCTGTAAGAACAACGCTCGCTAGCTCACTCGCCACAACCCCATGCAAACACCAACCTGCAACCTGTTCATTCATTAACAATGAAAGCCATAGTCAGTGAGGATTAACTCAGGGTTCTCCTAGCCATATCACAAGTAAACATACATAAACAACAATTAAACATGTAGAATCTTATATACAAGTGAATCATGTGAAGTACAAACATACATTTCAAGATAGTATGATATAAGCATGTGAAATACCAAACGATAAGCACCATGTTATGAACCGACTCAGGAATGTCACCCTTAAACAACTATATGCACACTAGGGCTTACATCTCACCGTTAGTGGCATATACTTGATAAGGTAGAGACTCAACATACAAACCAATTCAAGCACTACTACAAAAACAGGCTATGACAACGTTTAAAAACCGTTGTTATATAAAAAAGCAGACGTTGTTAAAGCCTCCGTTGTTAAAGGGTTTTTCAATGGTTCTTATTTAATGAAAAAACCGTTGTGAATATGTTTAACAACGGTTAAAAACCGTTGTCGTTACTAGCTGATAAGGATAAAGTCGCGTCACCTTAATCAAAGTAAACCTAATTCACTACTAACTAATAGTCAGCGGTAAGCAAGGTATCGAATCCATAAGGAGGCGGTAATATTCTAATATGTTAAACTAGGTTTGTCTCTATAGTAACAATTCGGGGTTTTGATTTTGAGTTCTAAACTAAAAGCAATCAACAATAACAATTAATAATAACAATAACAATAATAACTAATAATAACAACTAATAATAAGCAATAACAACTAATAATAAAAGGTTGAAAACAATAAAATTAAAAGTCTAGGGTCTCAGGTTCACTAGGATTATTGTTCGGGGGTAAGGATGAAATCAACTATCATGCAATAAAGTTATCGAAGGTCAAAAGATCGGTCGATTCAATTATGCCCTTTAGATCTACAATTTAACATGCGATCGCTATCATTAAACGAGTTCTATTCAATTATCGTAGCCTATCTTAGTCTAAACCCGGTCGATGTCAATCCTAATTCGCGAGACTAGTTAATTAATCCTGGCCAGTAATCAAACAACTAGAATTAAAACGATAATCAAACGATAACAATGCAATTGCAATTCAATTAACCAATCTACCCCTTGTAACAATCCTAGAAAGGAATTTAGCTACTCATGACAATATTAATAACAACAATATTAAATAAAGTAAACATGATTAACAACAATGAAAGGATGAACAAAGAATAATTAAAGAACTAGAAGGCAATTAAATTGAATAACAAAGAAAGATTGAAGACTACCGATTACAAGCTTGAACTAAAGACAATCGTCTTGATGAATAAAATCCGGAGGCAAGCAAACTAAATTAGGGTTTATAATATTAAAGCATGAAAAGCATTAAAAAGCATGAAAAAGCATGTCTAATTATGAAAGACGAGCTTTCTTTTTATAATACAAAAGATCTAATTCATTAGGTTAAAGTTTAGGAAAATAGGAAAAGCCGCCGAAATATTTGGTTGCTCGATCGAGCAAAGTGATTCTGCTCAATCGAGCAAGAGAACAGTGCGACTCGATCGAGCAAGGCCTCCTGCTCGATCGAGCAGCCCTTCTTCTTGGCTCGTTTCTTCATTTCTTCTCTTCTTTCCTCGATTCCCGTGCCTATCCTTCTACGATCCAACTCCGCCATGCTTCTTATCTACTCAAAAAGCTCCAAATGCATCCAATCTGCATTAAAACATAGCAGAAGCGACATAATCTATATTCTAGCTAAAATAGCATAGAAATAAGCAAGGAAAGACGGTAAATCGAGTTAAATGCGTCTAAGGGAGGCATAAAATATTTATATAAATAATGATCATCAAACTCCCCCAAACCAATCCTTTGCTTGTCCCTAAGCAAAGCACTCGACACATACAAAGACAAACATACAAATGGTGAATGAAAAACTCAAAGCTAATGTTAATGCACATACAAATCCCAAGCTATCCATATCTATAACAAAGTAATGACCAAGTTGTACCAATAAAAAAAATTCAAAGGTACGGGAAAGTAGAAAACGCAGCTCATATTCCAAGATTTTACATGATACCGTAGTATAGACAAAAACCAAATACCTTTCAATCTTGCAAGGCTCAATTTGTCGGATTCTCGCGGATTCACTCATGCACTCATAAGTTTTATGTAAAGGTGAGTTTTGTGAAGATAGAAAGAAATAGAAACACTCACTCAACTCATGAAACATGCATGCATTCTAATGTGATAATAATTTCCCCAACTAATACGCATTCGCTATAAAGTACATGAATCAGGACAAAAAGGGAGGCTAATGGGTGAAGGTATAGAAGTGGATTGTGCCAAGGCACGTATGGAAATGTGGGGCTAAGACCGGTAGTCGCAGTGACACTTATCAAAACAAATCTACAAGACTAGCACAAACCAACACCCGACTAGAGAAATCATCTTAAACTTTGACAACACAAGAGAGAGATCGATATTGCTCTCTTGAAAAATGGATTAGACTCTAGTAAATTCCCTTTCATTTTCCCTTGAATAATTCAATGAAGCAACATATTTTTTCTCTTTTTCTTCTTTTCTTCTCAAATCTTTTTTTTCATTAATTTTTCTTTTTTTTCATTTTTCTTTTTTTTTAGATCTTTTTCTTCACAATTTTTCTCAACAAAGGGAATAAATGACACAATTGCCAACATACTTGCTACACCCAATTTATATTCTTTTTGAAATCCCGACCCAACCATAGTAGACAAGTAGATAAGAAAAAACATGCAACTGCGACTGTCCCGAAAAGGTAGGCAAGTTCTAGGAATGTAGCTATTGTATGGCTTGTAAAACATGCTACAAAAGGCTCAAATTGGCTAAACATAAAAAACTCAATAGTAAGGGTATAAAATCAAGTCTTTTTGGCTATGTGAGGCTTATTTGAATAAAAAGAACCGCTTTCCTCATGCACTTATCAAACGACCGCGTATAGTATCAAGAAACGAATGTCACACTTATGTAATTTGATGTTACATATTCCACAAGGAGTACCACATGTGGGAATTATCGGTATACTTCCCTTTAAATTTTTCGGATTATAATGAAATTATAACTATATGAATTTCTAGTCATAAATGAAATTGCATAATATAAGCAAGAGATTAAGAAATAACCTTCGGTCCTAGAAAAAGGCCTAAGAACAAATACCAAAGTAGGTATTCTCCTAATCGTTGCACCCAAGATGGTTCAAGAAATGCCTTCGTCGTGCTAGAACGAATACCCAAAAATTACTACTAATTTTTGTGTGTATATTGATGATGAATATGAAGATGAATGAGAGAGATCAAAATCAGAATTTTTCTTCTCTTTCTTCTTGTGTGTGCCGTGAGATTAGAGTCGTATTAGGGATTTATTTTCTTCCTCTTAATACTCACATGTGCCGTGAGATTGCAAGAGCCAAGCAATAAAACCTAGTTTCCTAATTTAACTCAACCTCTATTAGGTAGTTAGCATATATCATTTAATATGTACATAATGTAATATGTATTCTAATTATTACTAGTAATGGACCGTCACATAAACCGAGTAATGCCGGACCAATATACTATAATAATATCGTGTAACACATATCCGCCAACTTAAATATAATGGTTTATATTTAGTTTAGAACAACATTATATACAAGGATTAAATATAACATTTTATATTCAATTACCAGCTAACATTATTTAATCGTTATTAAATAATCGTATCATCATCACATTGACTAACCTTTTAGTCAAATACATCGACTAACCTTTTAGTCATTTAATAAGGCATCAATATGATTATTTTCTCAAATAATCACATCTCTCAAACACCTCCTTTAGGTGTGACTTTTAGGGATCAGTTGATCACCGCCATCTGTATGACAATAACGTCAAACTTATCTAGCAAGCCAACCGTTATCGATAAACGTTAATCAACTGATTATAATACAAAGTATACCCTGTGAACCTTAGCTGTTATCACACTAACTGTGGAGGACACTAGCTCCAACAATCTCCCACTTGTCCTTACAAATGTATGTGCGATAACCGATTCTCATATCCTTAAATTTCTCCCACTCAATGTAAAACAATTTGCAAAGTCCGCATTCACAAAGGTCGTATTTTACAAGTGATCAGTACCAAGAGTGGTTTTCCCGACTAGAGAGTAACTCAACTGATAAACGAATCATTATTCGAGCATGGCCATGCATTTCAGTTACTACTCCTCGAGTGGCCTTGAGAAATAGCAAAACCTGATAAAGGGTTGGATATTTTCCTCAACTCGAATCCTGCAGATGTAAGCTCAGTATGAAATGACCCAGAAAAAATATGCTTGGCCTCCTGTTACGGTCGATCGTGAGAAAGAAACCAAAGTCACCCAAAAACTGCCTTAATCTCAAGAGACAGTCGATAGTCAAAAGAATCGACTCTAGGAACACTATGGACGTCCAATCCACGACCTGGCACCAAATGTTGTTAAACATTTAGGACTCCATAACGTCGTCACGAATTACAATGTCCTACGAGGTATCCTTATAACTCGTATTTGTAATCGATCAGTCAACAGTTTGACTTATGGCTCGTTGAACCCACCATCAATCGACTCAACAATATAATAGCCAGAGTTATCAGCTCATGTAGGCGATTACGGACCAAAACACATATAATGTTATTCAGTTCACTTTGTGGTGTTTAATGTTGTCCATACAATCCACATGAAAAACAAAATATGAAAACAATACGATGAAGTTATTATTAGTATATGAAAAAGATGTATCTAATTCATACAAACAGCTAATAAAACTCAGGAACACGTTTAATTCCCATGGAAGTAACGTGCCCTACATGCTTATCATGTCTTAACGGTTTAGTGAGAGGATCTGCTATGTTATCATCCGTAGCAATCTTGTCTATCCCTATCTCCTTTTGCTCCACGTAATCTCTGATCATGTGAGCCTTCCGAAGTACATGTCTAGATTTGTTGCTAGACTTAGGCTCCTTAGCCTGGAAGATGGCACCTCTATTATCAAAATAGATGGTGATCGGGTCATTCGAACTAGGAACTATGGCAAGTCCTTGTAAGAATTGACGCATCCATATAGCTTCCTTTGCAGCCTCTGAAGCGGCATAGTACTCGAACTCAGTCGTAGAATCTGCTATAACACTCTGCTTGGAGCTTTTCCAGCTGACCGCAGCGCCATTAAGAGTAAATACGAATCCAGACTGAGATTTCGAGTCATCCCGATCCGTTTGGAAGCTAGCATCTGCGTAACCGGTTGCGCAAAGCTCAGTCTCTCCTCCATAAGTCAATACCCAATCCTTAGTCCTCCGTAGGTACTTAAAGATGTTTTTAACAGCCATTCAGTGTGTTTCACTGGATTGCCTTGGTACCGACTGGTCATACTCAAAGCATATGCCACGTCTGGACGTGTGCATATCATGGCATACATGATCGATCCTATAGCTGATGCATAAGGAATTCGACTCATGCGCTCGACCTCTTCAGATGTCTTGGGTGCCTGAGCTTTACTCAAATGCATCCCAGACGTCATTGGAAGATACCTCTTCTTAGAGTTGGTCATGGTGAACCTTTCAAGAATCTTATCGATATAAGACTCCTGACTGAGTGATAACATCCGTCGTGATTTATCTCTGTAGATACGGATTCCCAATATGCGCTGTGCCTCGCCCAGATCTTTCTTCTGGAAATGGTTCTTTAACCATACCTTAACCGAAGATAAGAGAGGAATATCATTCCCTATCAAGAGTATGTCATTCTCATACATAGAGTCCATCTCGGATTTCATGGCCTCAAGCCATAGCTTTGAGTCGGAACAGGTCATGGCTCCTTTATAGGTAGCGGGTTCGTTACTCTCTAGGAGCAAAACATCGTCTCTATCGTGCTCCTTGACCATACCAATGTATCTGTCTGGAGGTATGAACACTCTACCCGACCTTCTAGGATCCTCAGGAATATTAACCGCAGCAGAAGATGAAGAAACATCTTCCTCCATCGGTTGCTCGGTTGTTGGTTCTTGAATCTCCGACAGATCGAAGGTTCTATCAATCGTCTTGTTCTCGAGAAACTCTTTCTCTAGAAACTTCGCACTAGCCGCAACAAAAACACGTTGTTTGGTAGGCGAATAAAAGTAATGACCTAACATTCCTTTTGGATAACCAATAAAGTATGTCTTGACCGATCGCGGGCCGAGCTTATCCTCGTGTCTCCACCTGACATAAGCCTCGCAGCCCCAAACCCGAATAAAGGACAAGTTAGGGACTGTTCCCTTCCATATGTCAAATGGAGTCTTGTCAACAGCTTTAGACGGACTTCGGTTAAGTATAAGAGCAGCTGACAAAAGAGCATAGCCCCACAATGAATCAGGCACAACCGTGTGACTCATCATGGATCGAACCATATCAAGTAATGTTCGATTTCTCCGTTCGGACACACCATTTAATTGAGGTGTTCCAGGTGGAGTTAACTGTAGTACTACACTACAGTTTTTAAGGTGTTGATCAAACTCATTCGAAAGATATTCGCCACCACGATCTGAACGTAGTGCTTTAATCTTTCTACCCAGCTGGTTTTCTACCTTATTCTGGTATTCCTTGAACTTATCAAAGGACTCACTTTTGTGCTTCATTAAGTAGACATATCCATATCTACTCAAATCGTTCGTGAAAGTGATAAAAATATCTATAGCCATCTCTAGCGTTGATTGACATAGGTCCACACACATCAGTATGTATGAGTCCTAATAGGTCAGCAGCGCGCATTCCAACACCTTTGAAGAAAATTCGAGTCATTTTACCTATGAGACATGATTTACACGTGCCAAATGATGCATAGTCAAATGGGGAGATAGTCCCATTTTCCATGAGCTTCTTCACGCGTTTTTCAATTATGTGTCCCATACGGCAATGCCATAGATAGGCTTGATCTTTGTCACCAACCTTTACCCTTTTATTACTCACATGCAATATATATGTGGTTTGATCTAAAACTTAAATCCCATTCATGGAAACTGCTTTACCATAAATCATTTCGTTAAAAGAGAAAATACAGCTATTATCCTTTATTACAAATGAAAAACCGTCTTTATCGAGTACGGAAACAGAAATAATGTTTTTAGATAAACTGGGTACATAGTAAAAGTTATTTAAAAATAACTCAAATCCACTCGGGAGTTGGATTACATATGTTCCCACTGAAACGGCAGCTACGCTTGCTCCATTCCCCACTCGCAGGTCCACATCACCTTTTTCGAGAGTTTTGATGTTTCTTAGGCCCTGCAAATGATTACACAAATGAGAACCACAACCACTACCCAAGTTCCGAAACTTGCATGGTTAATCTCAATAATATGAATAAAAGATGACATACCAACAGGAGTGACGCGACGTGCTTTTACGTCTTCAGCATACACGGGACAATTTCGCTTCCAATGCCCAGTCTTGTGGCAATGGTGGCACTCCATGTTTTCTTTGCTCTTTGTCTTGCCTTGTGAGCTACTGCTAGTCTCACCAGGCCCACTCTTACCCTTTCCTGGCTTCTTGAACTTTGGCTTCCCTACAGCTAGGACGGCCTGAGCATTGCCCTTTCCCTACCCTTGTTTGCAATCATGAGAACGTCCTGCTTCAGGCTCCCACTCAATTTCAGATCCTTCTCAGTCTGTATGAGAAGTGAGTGTAGCTGATGAGGATTTCTCTTCAAATCATTCATGTAGTAATTTGCCCTGAATTGGGCAAAACCATCATGGAGTGAATGAAGCATGCGGTCAATGACCACGCTCTCTTTGATTTTGCAATTAAGTGCCTCCAGTTTTTCAAGATTCTCGATCATGTCGAGAATGTGTGGGCTAACCGGTTGGCCCTTTTGGAGTTTCGCATCAAAGAAGCGAGTGGTAAGCTCATACATAACGATCTGCGGTGCTTTTGAGAACTCGTTAGTGAGCGTGGTGAAAATCTTGTTTGCACCTTGGGCAATGAATCGTCTTTGCAAATTGGATTCCATTGAAAAGATGAGTACGTTCTTTATCGCACCCGCCTCCATTACGAAATCACTATAAGCAAGTGATTCAGTGGCTCCTGCATTGGGGCCTGGGTTAGGCGGCAGTGGCTCAGTCAAGTACTTGAGCTTACCGTCAGCTATGGCAGCATTCCGTAATGAAGCCTCCCAGTCCGCAAAGTTGGACCCGTTATTCTTCAGTCGCGTGTACTGATTCATGTTGTCCATAAACATCTTAAGCCAGGATTCACGTGCGAGCGTGGCACTTGGCATAGGGGCATCAGCATGTCCAGCCATTTGTTATAACAGTTTTATCGTTATAAATGAATGCTACACTGCGAGAAAGGAGATAAAACATAATAAGCATTTTCATCGTTTTAATTAAGTCTAATGCAAAACTGATTAATGCGAAGATTCTTACATTTATACAATTGACCTCCCTCAAGTATTATATAAATGATCCCGAGACTCTATTTCTGTAAATTGATAAGCCAAGTTCTTGGCTAATTCTACTTCTAGAATTCCTGGTCGATAAATTTCGGTAAATTCTATCTTTAGTCCATCATAATCACGAGATATTACTCGGACTATAATGTTGAGGTAAAATAGGTCAACACATACTACTTACCCAACGTAGAAGGGGTCATATGGAGAGCAAGGTCCTATATGCGTACTGACGAAGAAGGGAGTCATAACAATTTTCCCTATAAAGACTAATCTCAATTTTGGATTTTAGAGGAAGGTCCATCAGATTTAATTTTATTCATTTAAGTGAACGAATGATCTAGCATTTAGAGAATGAATAATTTAAGATGATAGCTTTTAGAATTTTAAGTGACATCTGGATGTCCATGATAATTAACATACAATCTATATGAGTCAATTTTCATGGAATTAAGTTGTAGTAGATGGTTTGGTTTAGGCGGAATATGATGCAATAACTATTATGCAAAAGAGAAACAATAAGACCGGAAAATGAAAAACAAAGTACAAAGTCCTAGTGTGGCCTATCCTATCAAAATAGAACAAAAATTACACTTTGGAATCCATCCTTATGGACCCTAGAAGCTTGACTTGATGTTCTATCTTGGTCCATGTAGCGGGAGTGAGCTATCCGATCTCCATCTTTGGTCTTCTCAAAAATACAATTTTTTAAAATTACAAAATATAAACCTATTTACATTCTAATTTAAAAATTATAATTAAAGATTACAAAGGGGAGATTCGAGATCTCAAAATACATCAAAGACCATGTTACCATCATTACGATAACACAATCTACTAAGGCCACACTAAGCAATACAAATTACAACCTCTTGTAAAAATACCAAAATAATCCATTCATCCATTCATTCATTCAACAAAATAAAATGCATCAACAAAATAAATTAAACATTCAAGACATAATTCATTAATTATGATGATTAATTTGTAATGGATCCTCCATACTTGACAACATTGATTTTTAGCCCTTGAATTTGTAATGGATCCTCCATACTTGCCAATTACTTGAGAGAATTCTTTTTTTTTTTATGTAAAATTATTATCCAACTCTCCTTGGGTTAATAATTAAGTTTTAAATATTGACGCACGAAACTAAACTAATAGTTTAAAGTTGGCCCCTCCTTATCATTTGCTCTAGATTCACCGCTGCAAGACTTTGTATGAAAAATTATGTGGCTTAAGTATAAAAAGTAAGATTGTACTCCAATAATAAGGTCATGGACTCATGGGCATGACTTGGAAAAAAGGTAAAATCCTTTTGAAATATTGATGATCAGAAAAGGAACAAAAACAATGGGCCATACGTTAACTAAAAGAGAACCAGCCTACTACTATAATGCTCTAGCATTAATATATTGAAACACATTTAATATACACCACAAAATCTTGTAAAACAAAACTTAATTATAATAATGGTCATATACTAATATAGGTTAATTTTGGAATTTATGTAGGTCAAATATTGCCTATAATACCCACAACTTAGATTAATATGGGATTGTAAAGCAACCTAAATAAATCAAAATTTTCAGCTCTTTGTAGTTTATTTACTAGATCGCTCAATCTAATTTTTCATGTGCCTCTTAATAATGGAAATTAAAATTGAATGATGACATCAATATTTTATGTATGAGATTAATATAATGTGGCCAAACTTAAATGAATTATTTCAATTGGAGTGTGGAAATGTCAGCTTGGTGGGTGTCATTCCACCACCCATCACCTTTTAGTGGACAAAAGGCCCACCTTGCGGTATGCCTTGGAACTTATTGCTTCCTAATTCCATTTCATCTATCACATGCATATTCACAAACTTATGTTATACAGAGCAGTCGGAACTCGGGAGTACTACTCTATCCATTTCAATTTATATATCTAGCTTTTTATTTGAGGTGAATTGAAATTCATTGAGGAGTATAAATATATATGGACTCAATTTTCCTCATGGGCAAATTCTCATTTAAAAGATCCTCATATCCATCTTAAATTTACAACTGGTTAAATAACTTAATATTAAGAGAGAAAAAAATATATATGTCCAATATGTTCATGTGCTATGATATTTGACCCGTTTTAATATTAAGACGAATAGAAGAAAGCTAACCGATCTTGATGGGTTAAAGAATGTGGTTAGCAATTTGTGTTAGAGGAAGGTTTATGTTGGATATAGCTGGGTTACATGGTGGTCCCAATCAGGGGCGAACCCAGGATTTTAAATATGGGGTAGCGGAAAAAAATATACGTCATAATTATAAAAAAAAAATTATACCACTAGATAATAAATAGAAGTCATAAATTCCAAACTAAAAAATCAATGCGAAAATATTAAATATTAATCTAATCGTAATCGACGGGATCTCATATTTTGAAAATGGTTTATGAGTTCTTCGTTAGTAACCGTACAAAATAAATCTCTCTCTATAAAAGTAACTAAATTATCATTCAACAAATCATCTCCCATGCTATTGCGAACTTTATTCTTTATATATGTCATTGCCGAAAAAGCCCTTTCGACACTTGCTGTAGCCACAGGAAGAACCAATACAAGTTTGAGGAGCAAATAGACCTTTTGAGTGCACCAAATGTTTTTTTGTCTCAACAAGCTTCATTGAAAGATCGTTTAGGCTCTCTAAATTCCAAAATCTATCATCATTTTTAACATCTTCAACGAAATTGCGAAGTTGATATTCAAAGTGCATCAAATCAACACTTGAAAATTCACAAGGATAATACCGAGCTAGTCGAACCAATTGTGTAATATCAAATGAAGAAAATCGATCTCGAGGACTGAAGCAAGACATACAAATAAGTAAATCTTTGCTTCTCTCGTCAAATCGATCTTCAATTTCTTGTAAAATTTGATCAATCAAGCTCAAAAACACTTCTCTTCGAAAATGAGAAAGATTATCCACTTCATTTTTTCGACGCCTGTGTCTCCCCGGAACCACATACACATCACTCATGATAGAAATACCAATTTCATACTTCTGACAAAATGATGTCACCTTTTCCATGTGTGAAATCCATCCATCTTCTCTAATCTTCTGTAAATTCTTTATTGTTACATCAACAAGAGCCATAGCATTCACGATATCTTGATTTTTGTGTTGTAAAGCTTTGCTCAATGCATTAGTAATCCCAAAGATAGTAATCATCAACTGTCCAATAAAAACATAATCAAATGTTCGCATAGTAAATGCAAGACTCTCCACCTTTACTAGCTCACTTCCATCACAGAATTCACCAATGGCATCAAGAACATCAAGAATGGAAGGAAATAAATCAAACACATGCAAAATGGTTTTAAAGTGAGATCCCCAACGAGTATCACCGGGCCTACATAAACCTTTCTCTTGATTTAAGCCTGTTCCAGATACAAGTTCTCCCATTCGTAATGCTTTTAACACATTTTCGGCTTGTTTTTCTCGGAGAATATCTTTTCGTTTACACGAACTTCCAATCACATTGAGTAAAAGAGCAAGTGAATCGAAAAGGACACTACAATCAACATTTTTCTTAGCCACCGCAACAAGTGTCAACTAGAGTTGATGAGCAAAACAATGAACATAATAAGCAGATGGAGACTCCTTCATGATTAAGGTTTTAAGACCGTTAATTGAGCCTCTCATATTACTAGCACCATCATAGCCTTGACCTCTAACACTAGCAAGAGTAAGAGAATTTGCATTTAGAAGCTTTTCTATTGCAACTTTAAGTGTCAAGGAAGTAGTGTCACCCACATGCACAACACCTAGAAGTCTTTCTTTCACCTCCCCTATTTTATCAACATACCGCAAACAAAGAGCCATCCGTTCTTTATCAGCTATATCAGCTGACTCATCGGCAAGGATACCAAAAAATCCACCATCTAGTTCTTCTATAATTCTTTTAGTGGTCTCATTTGCAAAAACATTAACAATTTGTTTTTGAATTCTAGATGAGGTGAGAGTACAATTTTTAGGTACCTTTTTATCAAAAAGAGCTCTAACAACATTCCTGTCGCGCTTTATAAATGTTTTCCTAAGCTCTAGGAAATTACCTTGGTTTAAGGATTCATCACTTTCATCATGACCACGAGATGCCAACCCTTGTAAAGTAATAAACCGTAATGCATCTATTGAAGCCTCCAATCGGATACGATAGTCACTTTTAGCTTCATTGGTATAATTTTCAAAGCAACATGCAATAGAAGATTTTTGTTTATTAAAAACATCAAAATTCTTCATGGCATTATTATGAGCACTCATATGATTACCAACATGCTTATTAAATGCATCGGTTTTACTCCAAGTTCTGAACCCCTCATTCACAAAGCCTCACCACCTGATACGAAGTCACTCTTGAATAAATAACAAACAAAACAAAATGCCGCATCCTTTTCTTTACTATACTCTAACCAAGGTTCAAACTTATCAAACCACGCAACAACAAAATTACACTTTGTCTTTGGAAATTTGTGATCACGAGGTTGGCATGGACCTCTTCGAACATATTCTATTAATTATTTTAGTACAATTATGTAGTAGTATTTGACCGTCTTAGCTTAAGACGGAGAATACCCGTCTTAAACAAAACTCAATACAAGTTACAAATTTGCAATTATATAAGTATTAGCAGGTAGGTGCCCCATATCTATTAATTACAATTGCCAAGCTAATGGGCTTTACCATTTACCAATGCTCACGGACCACGCCTCCATAGACCATAATTATCTCTACTGCCACTCTGCAAGTCTACTACTCTTATACTCTAAGTCTCTAAGTCTCTACTGCAACTCTGCAATTCACTTTATATTTTCAATCTATATTTATCTTTTGAGTCTCTACTCTCTACGGCTCTACCTTTCCCTTTCTTTATTCCCTTAATTTCAACTTCATCTATCAACAATTATTATTACTCAAATCAAATCAGAAAATTAACTCAACTTCAAAACAATTAGATGATAATTAGTAATTACCTTAAAACAAAGGAAGCTCTGTTGGCTATCGTTAATGGCAAATTATAGCTTCAATAGCGCGGGATCGGGAAGACGGGAAGGAAGAAGAAGAATCAGGCAAGTAGGAAACTCGGCAAGTAGTCAAAGTACCAGTTTTTTTAGAACAAATAGAATATGGGTCATGGGTGGAGTTTTTTAGGAATAAATACTGCAAGTTATCTTTTGAATAGGAAATTATAATTTTTTTTTAATATGGTTGAGTTTATTTAGGAAACACAACTATATTTGTGGAAATATAACTTGCCAAATTACTAAATAATAGCATAATTATATCATAAAATTAATTTATTGGGGTAGCAAGTAATTTTTTTATCATATTTTTTTTTTGGATGAGGTAGCAGCTGCTACCCCTTGCTACAGTGTAAGTTCGCCCCTGGTCCCAATATGACACCACACATTCCCCAAACCTTACAGCCTGTCACAATTACCAACAAGGCTCCAGATCCTATGTTGCCTAATGATTGATGACCCATTTATCAAGACCCATGTATTCTTTTCCTAGGTTTTCATTCTTCTGTCATTTGTCATTATCTATGTACTATATAAACAAACTCTCATAATGTACAACATCAATATTCATTTTTACACAATCAATATATTACTCATTCAAAACTCAAAGATACAATCTTTTATAGTCTCTGTTTTTATATCATCTTCATTCATATCATTCCATGAATTCGAAAAACAGAATTTCACATGGTATCAGAGCAGGTTAATCCCTGTCTCTTCATCATTCATTACAAGGTTCCATCTTTCTTTTCTACGTTGCCATTTTTATTTCATGTTCATCTTACTCTTTCTATTGTATGTGTTGTGGCTTCACTGTCGAAAGGTTCAATCTTTATCACTTTTGGTTATCATGCCTGACACTAATACTGAAACTACCATGACTGAGCCAACACAAACATTAATGCTGAAAACCCTTAAGAATGTTACTGTGTTGAATCCTTTTTTCATTCACCCCAATGACCTTGCCATTCAACGTATTGTTTCCTCTACCTTTGATGCTACTGGCGGGTATATATGGTTCTTGGAGGAGAGCTATGCTCATTGCTCTTTCTGCCAAAAAAAAAGGGTTTATCAATGGAAATGTACCTAAGCCCCCCTCTGATGAAACTAAGATTAGAGAATGGGAGATGTGTAATGATACCGTCATATCATGGCTTCTTCATTCCATAAGTAAAGAAATTGGAGATAGTGTTTTGTACTGTGATACTGCTAAGGATATATGTGATGAATTGCAAGAGACATTCGAGCAATATTATGGTGCACATATGTATCAAGTACAAGACAAGCTAAATCAAGGTTCCTAGGGATTTGACTTTATTTCTTCCTATTTTACTAAGCTAAAGAAAACTTGGGAGGAACTCAGGAACATTTGGTCCATTCCTAAGTGCAAATGTGGCTGCAAATGTGGTGTTTATGAAGCTATTACTAAGCATGAGGAGGATCAGAGGGTATCAAGTTCTTAATGGGACTATAATGAACATTAAGTGTAACATGTAAATGTGAATTTACATTCTAACATATGTAAACAATGAGTCACATCCACTTTACACTACTAGAATAAGCGTTACAGTCCTTACATATACACAAAGTCCTTAAAAATACAGAGTCCTTGAGTCACATCCGCTTTACACTTGTTCATTACAGTCAAACTCATAGTCCATTACAGTCACACTTGTTCATCGCAATTACACAACTCGTTCATTACAGTAACACTTATTGTTCATTAAAGTTACACAACATACTCATTGAAGTTATATTAGAACATAACTAAAATTGATGACTCTATTACTGGCCATAGTAAAAATAACATTTGCTTTAAATCAATTTTACAGTTACACAACTTGTCCGTTATAGTTACAAAGCTTGCTCATTATAGTAACACGCCCAAAATATTAAAATTACACTCTTTAAAATAATCTTATATAAATTCTGTGACACCCCGCGATTTCGCAGTAAAGTAAACACATAGATTTGCAGCGGAAAAATACGAGATTTTAAAAAATTTAAAAGCAAAACCGCGAATGTCACTATATTATAAAACCAAAATTTAATTTAATAAATCGTTTATACAAATTGTATCTTAAATAAATACAAGGGACATCGATCCCTTGATAAAACACATTGAAGATAATAAACTAATATAAACTACACACTAAGGGTGAATCGCTGTAAGAACAACGCTCGCTAGCTCACTCGCCACAACCTTATGCAAACACCAACCTGCAACCTGTTCATTCATTAACAATAAATGCCATAGTCAGTGAGGAGTAACTCAGGGTTCTCCTAGCCATATCACAAGTAAACATACATAAACAACAATTAAACATGTAGAATCTTATATACAAGTGAATCATGTGAAGTACAAACATACATTTCAAGATAGTATGATATAAGCATGTGAAATGTAACACCCGGAAATGTACCCTATTTTTCTAGTAGAAATATTTTTACGAAATCTTTTCAGTAATTTTAAGATTTAATTAAGATTTGTATGTTTCGAGTCGAATTTAGAATTTCCGAGTTCGTATTTGGAATTTCTGCGAGATTCCATGAAAATCCCGTTTTAAGGCGAGTTTGACTTTTCTTGACTTTCGAGTCGAGTTTGACTTTCCTTGACTATTGGAACCGTCTTTGACTTTTTCCTACACAACTCACACTACTCCTTAACCTAATATTTCATTCAACACAAAATCAAACACATTTCTTCCTCTCTAAGAAATCTCAAATTTCCCTCTTTGATATCGATCTTAGAATTGTCGTAACTTCTTCGTTACTTGATAGAATTTACGTAAGTTCGTCTTATTCTTCTTCCCTAACCTTCCTCTATCCGTATTGATAATAAAATTATCGTCTTTCTCGCTTTTCAAGCTTTCCGTCTTTCTCAAGATGAACTTTATTCATCTTTTTACGATCTATGTGTAGGTGGTGACCTCCAAGATCCCGACAAAGACTATTACCTTATTGAAGAGGAGCTTGACGATTAGTAGAGACGCTTAAAGGTAACGGTGAAGGGTTACTCGGTATCATTTACGTGTTTTACATGCTTTATATGCTAGAAATCGTAATTAGAATACGATTAGGAAGTTTAGAAATCATGCTATGATTAATGGATGATGTTATATGATGAATGTTGATGATATATATTGATTGTTGATGATTATTAGAAGTATATATGAGAATTGGATTGATTTGGTTAAGTGAGCAAGGCTCACGGGTGAACTGGTGCTCCTGGCCGGTCGACCGGCTGCCGGTCTGCCAACCGGCTGGGAACACATCAGTAACACCTTTGGAAATTTTGGATTTGTATGAAGAGGGGTTCTGTGCCGGTCGACCGGCCGCCGGTCTACCGACCGGCCCAGACATCATTTCTCTGTTTTATGTGATTTTTGGATTTTTGCCTGTGTTCTGAGCCGGCCCACCGGCCACCGGTCATTTGCCCGGCCTGCAACACGGCTGTGTTGTTTTCCTTTGACTTTTAAAACTCGTAATTTATAATAGTTCGCATGATCGGTTTATCGTAGGATTTTACGTAATGTCTTATAATATTCATGTTTGGATATATGATATCTCTTTCGCATGTATCACATGTTTTGTGACGGTTTTCGATATGTTCCCACTTTGAGTCGGTTTTTACAAATGAGTCGGTTTGAGCACTATTTTGTCTTGTGCTTGGTATTCTCATTCCCTTGGATACCTTCCCGTTCGTAAGGCTGGAATGTCGAAACGGAGAGGTATCCTACTGCTTAAATGCATGTGTTAGTGGGCATATGACGACGTTGTTGGGAGTTGAACGCTATGCGTTGTTCGAATCGGCTGTCAATGTTAGTTTGTAATTGGAGGTGGTGTTATTGCAGTAGCGTAACGCTGTTTTGAGGATTGAGCGTTTTTCCGCCTCTGTAGTGAAGTGATTCTAGATTTGGGGGTAGGGGTAGGTATAGGCATATAATTGTAAACGCCCCAGTCTTGGATGCGAAACGCTTTATCGCATGTCGAATCGGAAATGTGATTCCGAGAATCTGGCCAGGTTTAGATTAGGAGCCGTTTAATTATCGTTCCTACCAGGAGGAAATTAGTCTACATATACGAAATGTAGAATCGTGTATGAGTTCAGGGAAACGCTTTATCCCGTGGATGCCTTTTAATCATACTTGCCATGTACACGATGCTAGTGCGTTTCATTTACCGTGAGAGGTGTCGTCTTGTGTCGTCTTTGAATGCGTGATTTCATGATATTGTTCATGGTCATTGCACGATTGGACACCGTCAATGTCTTGGTTCGTGAATGGATGATAACATGTTGGATTTATTGTGATCATCGTATGACTTGACTGGTTTGTCTGTTGAGTCTCAATCTTATCAAGCTTATACCGCTAACGGTGAGATGCAAGCCCTAGTGAGCGTATTCGATTGCCTAAGAGTGTCTTTCCCGAGTCTTTGAATAACATGATGGTTACGGATTTGATTTCCACATGATCTTATCATTATATCTCGTATTGCCTATCTATTTTTATCGTAACTCACATGGATATATATATATGCATGCTTTACTTTTGTATTTCCTTATATGTACGTTTGATGTGATATGGCTGGGAGAACCCGGAGTTACTCCCCACTGACTGTGGCGTTCATGTTTTTCATGGATGAACAGGTTGCTTGCATGGATGGCTTTTTGCTTATGCTATTTTGGGTTCGGGTGTGAGCTAGCGGGCGTTGTCCATGGAAGTTTCACCTCTAGACGATATTAGCTAGTTTTGCTAAACACTTGTTCTTTGCTAACATTTTAAGAGACCCCGTCTCTTTGTTGTATTTCCGTATTTAGTTGTAATATTTTGACACACCTCGTGTTATATAACTTGCATGTTTAAAGGTTTTTTTAAAATACCGTATTTCCGCATATTATTTCACATGCTTGTATGTTTTATATTTCAGCCATTCGCCGAGGGTTGTACATGGTATAGAGACTTTATCGATCGCGACGCACACACGTGAATCCTAAACTTAAATTACTTGACCTTGAAATAAGAAATGAGAGATGGGTAGACTTAAGGACCTAAGGTGGTAGTCTTTGGTGTACTTGATGTTTGTTAGGTTATAACTTGTTTGTTGATTGTGTTGAGTGATGTTATGTTTGTTGTATCTACCGTCTTGAGGAGGATCATGTGTTACCTAGAAGAAGTATCATCTACCGAAGATTGAACATTGACAAGCCTAATTGAAGTGTATTTCTTCCTCATTGATGTTTTCTCTCGTCCTTAATGTATCATGCTCTCTTCCTTCTATCTATGTGCTTCTTCATCATCTAACTTCTTTTCCCCTTGGAAATTACTCTTGTTAATTTCCTCCTCCTTATCAATTTGTACCCTCAACTTCCTTATGTGACCTTTTGTGGACACCATACCCTTTGGTTTGTGGCATATTGTACTTGGTCGGAAGAACTTGAAATTTTGTGGAATATTAGTAGTGTTAGAATGAACTTGTGATTTGAGGAAAATGGTGTAGATCTAAATTCACCCTATATTGATGATTGGTTGTAACTCTAAGGAAAGGTAGTAAGATAAGTTCGATGATTTTAATGCTTGATGCTTGTCATGACTAATGTGTAAATAGTTCATGATATTCGATGGTGTAAGGTCGAATGAGTTGGCTATGACTTCTTAACTCATTAGTAATTTAGTCTTTTGGACTTAGAAGCTTAGTATTGTTTTGAAGACCATGTGTATGATAGGTGAAATTGGTGTAAATAAGAAGTTTTGAATGGTATCTTAAGGTGCGAATTGCTTTTGAGATTGAGTGACGTCTTGTGGTTTCCTTTTGTGTGTTTGTGAGTATAGGCTTGGTGGAAAAGCTTTTGGCTATAATTCTTGGATTTAAAAATATGATCTTATCTTATGGTATCGGAGACTCGTTTTGAGTGGTAAGGTTTCGTTGTAAGTTGAACCATATTACTTGAGGATTATAAATATGAGCGAGATTTGATGATGTGAGCTATGATGGAAATACCTTGGGACGTTAATGATGATGTTTGACTTGATGTTGTACTTTGATAATAATGAACTCGTGGGCTATAGACTTGAAGATGACCGAGTATAAGAGAGTATTTGTTAGTCCTTCAATTAAAGAAACCTTTGAGGTTGTGTGGAATATTTGAGCTAAAGGAATGTTATTATACTTGAGTTACAATTCCGCAATTGGGATTCCGTGCTATATGAAAGGATGGATGAATTGGGTTGTAATCGATTTGTTAAATCTAGGTGTACCTTACTCCGAGGATTTGTGGTACGATGGTCCCTTGTAAGAGACATTTGTTATTGAGATGATTTGCTTTGCTATCGCCCTGAGTTTGAAAAGAGAATTTTGTGGATTAAACCTTAAACCTTTTTCTCGTGCCTTTATCACTTTCCATTTCCTTTCATGGAAGTTCCTACTAAGCCCGATTCCTAGGAAATTGCTTTCTCTTATCTTTTCCTTTGCTTGGCTATCTTCATAGCTATATCTATCCAATATCTAGCTTTTGGCTCCCTACCTCTAGCGTTCCTCTAATTTTCGTCCGATCTTATCGCGTTCGTGTTTCCCTCGAAATCTACTATCGTTTCCAATGTCATGGTGTCATTGTCTTTCCTCTGGTGAGATGATTAGGTTGTTAGCTAGCTTCGTGTTGATTTTGATCATGAATAGGATTGGGATTTAAACCTTAGGATGAATCTGTTGGTGGTATAGTACTCTCTTGGTGGCTTCATTTATTTGAGCTTGATAGTGTAGTGCTATTTTGGGAATCAAGTTGAGCGAGATGATATTCGTTGTTGTTGAGTATTATATCGGTTGCTTGGGATATCATTTGGGAATTAGATGTCTCTAATTGGTGGATTCTAAAAGAGACCTTGCTTTAGGGAAATTGACCCGGTACCCAAAGTTTGAGGAGTTTTGTCGTAAATGAAAATCGATTCATATTGAGTTTTAGATGAACGATATGATTTGAATGGTGGTCTGATTGCTAAGTAATTGGCCATTTGTGGTTTAGAATTAGTAATTCTCTTTTCTTCTTAAGGAATCATAGTTTGAGAATTAGAAATGTTCGTTGCAAGCTTTGGATAGTGAGTGCTCAGTTGTTATGGAATATAGAGTTAGAATGGTGAACTCATTTATCTTGAGGATTATAACCTCCATAGTTTGCTAATGTGACTATTTATATTTGAGGCTTCGAGCGTAGTAATGATCGAATTAAGGATGTTATGGCGTATTAAAGAATTCTTATAAGCGATAATGGATTGTGAATTTTCCCTTGTCGTGAGACTTTGGATGAGACTAGTTGGATCCTAGATAATTATGTTTGTTGCGTGGATTGTGTTTTGACTTTTGAGGATGAGAAAGTTCATTGTAAATTTAGGATAATGAGTTTGAAGTAAATTGGATTAAAGGATTTCATGGTAAGTCCTTTACTTTGTGGTTGTTAGCGATCATGTTTCCATAGATAAATATTTTGTTGCTAGTTTCTAGTAAGAGTTTTGATGAAACTAAGAAGATTAGAGTGCGTAATAAATCTTTCATGTGGATTGTTAGTTGTGGAGTCTACCGTGCCGATGGACCTTAGTAGATTCTAATTGGATTCGAATAATTGAGATTTGTTACTCGAAGTTTCGTGATTATGGATTATTCTTGTAAGAATTCTGATGATTGAAAATGATGAGTTGCAAATTGGGTAAATTGCAATCTCTTGAGGATTTGGTTTATCAGTAGAGTTAGTACTATCGAGTTCTTGTAGATCTTCGTGCCGATTTCATCGTGATCTTCCTATTCCTAGGAGTCCGATTTGTTTTGTTTTTGCGTGTTTTGTATACATTTTCATTCACTGAATTGTGTTTGTGATGCTCGAGTCGCTCTATGTACGTGTAATGTGTTCTTGTTTTGATGTTATCTTTGAGAAAACCTTCGAATTTACATATTGTATTTCTAAACTAACTTTTCAAAGAAGTCCAAAGATGGATTTTGTACCCTCTTTTTGGAGAAAACGGATTTCTTTTGCTTTTTTATTTGGATTTTGCGTTTGGTTGGATGTTTGCACTTGTTATTGGAGACGTCTGATAACTAGTCCTGCACTTACTAACGTTGTTTTGAATTTCGATTTCACTATTTCGACTTTAATTTGATTTGGATAAATTGAGTTCTTGTTCGCGACGGGCACTCTTGAGATCCGTAAGTAAGTTTCGCTCTTATGAAAAACTTCCTTAAACCGTTTTCTAGATGAACCTCGTTTCATAAATATTTTCCCTTATAAAAGTTTTCGTATTAATTTTGAAAACTGATTTTTATCCTTGATACTTTAGTTTTCTATTCGCAAGTTTCGAGGACGAAACTTTTTAAAAGGAGGGGTGATTGTAACACCCGGAAATGTACCCTATTTTTCTAGTGAAAATATTTTACGGATACCTTTCAGCAAATTTAAGTTTTAATTTAGAATTTTATGTTCCGAGTCGAATTTAGAATTTCCGAGTTCGTATTTGGAATTTCCACGAGATTCCATGAGAATCCCGTCTTAAGGCGACTTTGACTTTTCTTGACTTTTAAGTCGTCTTTGACTTTTCGTGACTTTTGAGTCGTCTTTGACTTTTCTTGACTTTTAAGTCGTCTTTGACTTTTCGTGACTTTTGAGTCGTCTTTGACTTTTCTTGACTTTTAAGTCGTCTTTGACTTTTCGTGACTTTTGAGTCGTCTTTGACTTTTCGTGACTTTTAAGTCGTCTTTTACTTTTCTTGACTTTTGAGCCGTCTTTGACTTTTGTTGACTTTTTCCCATAAATATCTCATACTCCCTTAATCTATTTCATTCAACACAAACACAATCACCTTACTTCTTCCTTAAGCAAAAATCCAAACCCTTGCCTCCATAAACTTTCCGATCTTGAAATCATCGTAGCTCATTCGTTCTTTGCCTAAATTCACGTAAGTTCGTCTCATTCTTCCCCTCTTACCTTCCTCTATCCGTATTGGTAATAAAATTACCGTCTTTCTCGCTTTTAAAATTATCCGTCTTTCTCAAGGTGAATGATATTCATCTTTTATTATCTAATTGTATGTAGGTGGAGATTAGGAAGGTTTAGAATCGATTAAAGACGCGAAAAGGTAACGGTGAAGGGTTACTCGATATCATTTACGTGTTTTACATGCTTTATATGCTAGAATTCGTATTGGATTACGATTAGTAAGTTTAGGAATTATGTTATGGGGGATGATTGTTGTTATTTGATGATTTTTGATGATGAATATTGATTGTTGATAGTTGATAGAAGTGAATTATGAAAATTGGAAATGATAGAAATGGTGTTGTTGTTCTCGGGTGGACTCGTGCAGTTTCACTGCATTGACCCTTTTTCGTAGAATAATCATATCTCCTTCGTTACTTGCTTGTTTTGGGCTTGTGACCATTCGTTGGAACCGTAAGAGGATAAGCTATCCCCTCGACTTGGAATTTCTGCATTTGCATATCTAGAACTCTAGTTATGACCGTTTGAAGTGGACCCTTGTTTTAGTTAGTTTCCAAACTTGGTTTTTGTGTGTAGTTGTGCTCCGAGCCGGGGTACCGGCCGCCTCCCTCCACACCGGCCTGGAACACGGCTGTATTTTTCTTATAAAATCTCTAAAACTCGTAATTCATATTTGTTCGCATGATTCGTTTATCGTATAATTTTACGTAGTGACTTATAATATTCATGTTTTGGATATATGATATTTCATTCGCTTGTATCACATGTTTTGTGACGTTTTTTGCTATGTCCCACTTTGAGTCGGTTTTTACAAATGATACGGTTTGAGCACTATTTTGTCTTGTGCTTTGTACTCTCATTCCCTTGGCTACCTTCCCGTTCGTAAGGCTGGAATGTCGGAACGGAGAGGTATCCTACTGCTTAAATGCATGTGTTAGTGGGCATACGACGACGTTGTTGGGAGTTGAACGCTATGCGTTGTTCGACCCGGCCGTCAAATGTTATGTACTTGCGAGGTGGTGTTATTTGCATGTAGCGTACCGCATGTTATGAGGCTTGAGCTCGTTTTCCGCCTCTTTCGTGAATTGATCTACCGAGAATGTGGGTACTCGGCGTTTTCTTTGTAAGACCGAGTCTTGGGTGCGAAACGTTATCGCATATCGAATCGGAAAATGTGATTCCGAGAATCTGGCCCCAGGTTTAGATTAGGAGCCTTATCGTTCCTACCAG
>JAIUZE010047552.1:0-14185 GCA_022085475.1 Heliosperma pusillum | reverse complement strand
ATAATTTCTAAAACTCGTAATTTATAATGGTTCGCATGATCCGTTTATCGTATAATTTTACGTAGAGTCTTATAATATTCATGTTTTGGATATATGATATCTTATTCGCTTGTACCACATGTTTTGTGACGGTTTTTGCTATGTCCCACTTTGAGTCGGTTTTTACAAATGATACGGTTTGAGCACTGTTTTGTATTGTGCTTTGTACTCTCATCCCCTTGGCTACCTTCCCGTTCGTAAGGCTGGAATGTCGGAACGGAGAGGTATCCTACTGCTTAAATGCATGTGTTTGTGGGCATACGACGACGTTGTTGGGAGTTGAACGCTATGCGGTGTCGACCCGGCCGAAATTTTGGTTACGTGCGAGGTGGTCTTATTTGCATGTAGCGTACCGCTGTTATGAGGCTTGAGCTCTTTCCTTCCGCCTCTTTCGGAATTGATCTACCGAATTTTGGGGTACTCGGCATATATTTGTTCAGACCCTAGTCTGGATGCACACGTTATCTCGCTGTCGAATCGGAAAACGTGCTACCGGAGGAAATTAGTGAACATATACGAAATGTGATCGTGTATGCGTTTCAGGGAAATGCTTATCCCGTGGATGCCTGTTAATCATACTTGCCATGTACACGATGCTAGTGCGTTTCATTTACCGTGAGAGATGTCGTCTGTGTCGTCGTTCTTTGAATGCGTGATTTAATGATATTATTCATGGTCATTGCATGATTGGACACCGTCAATGTCTTGGTTCGTGAATGGATGATAATATGTTGGATTTATGGTGATCATCGCATGACTTGACTTGGTTTGTCTGTCGAGTCTCAATCTTATCAAACTTATACCGCTAACGGTGAGATGCAAGCCCTAGTGAGCGTATTCGGTTGCCTAAGAGTGTCTTCCCCGAGTCTTTGAATAACATGATGGATTCGGATTAGTATTCCATATGCTCTTATCATTATTTATCGAATTGCCTATTTATTCTTATCGTATCTCACATGTATATTCATATATGCATGATTTTACTTTTGTGTTTCCTTCTATGTACGTTTAATGTGATATGGCTGGGAGAACCCGGAGTTACTCCCCACTGACTGTGGCGTTCATGTTTTTCATGGATGAAAAGGTTGCTTGATTTGGATGGCTTTTTGCTTGTGGTATTTTGGGTTCGGGTGTGAGCTAGCGGGCGTTGTCCCTAGAAGTTTCACCTCTAGACGATTTTAGCTAGTTTTGCTAAACACTTGTTCTTTGTTAACATTTGAAGAGACTCCGTCTCTTTGTTGTATTTCCGTACTTAGTTGTAATATTTTGACACTCCTCGTTTTATTTAACTTGCATGTACAAAATTTTTTAAAACTACCTATTTCCGCAATATAATTCACATGCTTGTTTGTTTTATTTTTCCGCATTCGCGAGGGTTGTCACACAAACACAATATTTCGCAAAAATTGTCTTAAGATGTTAATGACCTTGAGAAGGTGTGCGTAACATATGTAGGTTAGAGGGTGCAATAAAAAACACATTCTTGTCTTTTATTTTTTATTTTTTTATTTTTTTGTATTATTATTATTATTATTATTATTATTATTATTGTTATGTATTGTTCATTTGTATTTATATTCCGCAACTAACATTTAATTCCACTTCTAACCTTTTTTTTTATCTTATCTAACATTAATACGAACATCTAACCTTAGTTTGTTATTTTTTTGTATTATTAGTCAAGCATCGATCATATCTTATAGATATGGGTAGTGGTTGTACGATGATTAACAATTTATAATTGATGTAATTAATCGATCAAATGTATTTTGTAATGTTCATATTTTATTTAATAATCTAATGTTTCTATTTATTCTATGTTTTTTTATTTCTATTTCTGTAATTTTTTATTTATTTCGGCTTTTTTGTTCATTTAGTCGTTTATTTAGTTTATTTGACTAATTATTTTTAATCGTTTGTTTATTCATATTTTAAAAAAAAAATTGTATTCTCTGTATTTTTATTAGTTATAATTTTTAGAATTTATTTAAAATAATTATTTTGATTAGTAATATAGATTAGATAAAATACAAATTGTAATAAGAATTTAATTGTTCTGATTAGTCTAACATTCTTGTCCCTACATAGCACGGGGCTTCCAAGTTTATTTTGTTTTCCTTCGTTTATTTTGTTATGTTTTACTAATTCTATTTGAATAAATATGGGTAGATAAATAATTTTACTGCTTGGATTCAATTTAATAAACAAATTGTAGGTAACTTATATTAATCCCTTTTATTCTATTTATCTCTTTATTTTGGTTAAATTGTAGATTTGATTTAAGGATAGTCTAACTTAAGTTGTCTAACCTCTTTAAATTATGTTGAATATTTCGAATTATTGTATTTTAATTAATTTTTTTTGTCTTTTTGGTAATTTTCGTTTATTGTATATTGTAGTTTAATTATGTTGTTTTGTTTCTTATTTTAATTATTCAATTGAATTTCGTTTTTTGTAATCTTTTTATTATGGGCCAATTTTATTACATCTTTGTGTTATTGTTTAGATAATTGTAAAAAGATGAAGTTGTAACTTTTATTAACTAGTTTTTTAGCCTGTGCAATTGCACGGGGTGGTAAAGTTTTGCACTTTCACATTGCAAAGTGGTGTTCTCAAGAACATACTACACCTATTATCTAATTAACTCGTTGTTAGATTCAAGAGGGTACTATTTTTTTCATATTAACTTTCATTCACATACCCTTTTATATCGGATTTTCTATATGATAATACAAATTGTACTTTGCACACAAAAGTATGTTAGATATAAAGTCTTAGTGGTATTATATTGCATGGGTCATAAACATCATATAGTTCATGATTACTACAAGTAGCAAACTTTTAAGGGCTAATTAAGGTAGCAAATATGTTAGGTCGTAGGCGTGCTCCTTGCAACCGGGTTTACTATCAACAATTACACTCCATTACCTCCAAAATTTGGGTGATATAACGCATTCTTATTTGCGAGCAAACAACAAAATGTAAACCCCATTACCAAACACACAGATTAATAGGCAAAATCATAATTAAAGACCAAATAATAAACGTATCCATAAAGTTTTATTTGTACATCCATTAAAACTAAATTGAGTACTTTAAATAGTTCTATATTACATATCCAAAAAATATGGCATATAACCTTTGAGATTAGCATAGTGTTGTCCAACAATCACATAGAACCTACAAAACAACTATTATGATTCAGCGACAACAACATTTTCCTTTAGTTGTAGCCTTATTGTTAGAACCTGAAAAACAATTGTAACAACCTCACATTAGTTGCACGACTTTACAAAAATAAATAGAATACTTATTTCACAAAGTCATGGGGATGAATATTAGGATATATTATATTTAAATCTCTAGAATGACAACCAACCAAAAAATGAAGAGGATAGTACATACGGTTAGTGCATACTTTCATCCTACTTAACTATGCAATCCATTTTAAGAGTAAAATGGCAAAACAGTATTCCGTAAATCATTTATAAACAATGAAAACTAATCTTATATTCCATACCAAAAACAATAATTTACAAAAACTTAAATATACCTTACAAAAACTTAAATATACCTTACAAAAAGACAACACTTAAATGGCCAATTAAATATATCTTATATGCCTTCTATATGAGAATGTAAGTAGGAGCATAAGACAACACTTAGGTTATAAATAATTCAAGGGGGAAGGGGAAGGGGAAGGGTGGGAAGGGGAAGGGGAAGGGGTTAGATACTTAAATGGCCAATTAAATTAGTGAAATAACTATGAAAGTTAAATAGCAATAAAGAGGGTAGAGGAGAGGATGCCAAGTCTAAAACGTGAGACTGAATGCAATATGAGGATTTGAGCAAGAAATAAGGTGAGGTCTCCTTTGAGTATAATATGTATTAGTTATATTGCCACGTGAACTAGGCTGTCATGTCTTTTTATTATATTTATAGATGTTTTGAGGTATTTATTGGCAATAAACGCCGAGGTTGTAATAGTAGTTCCCAACGACTCTCCTCTCCTCCCGAACCATGTTATATTTTTATTGTAATTAATGTACTTACTGATGAGTCATATTTATATATACATTTATGCCTCCCCTTAGTTCATTTTGAGACGGTTTTGCGCTTATATATGTCATTTATATGATGTTTAATTTATGTTGATACTTCTGCCGTTTGGTGTTTTCATGCAGAATTAGGATGCAATCTTGCCGACTTAGCGGTGCTCTATCTTAACCATTTGTATTATGATGGTTAATAATGAGCACCGATGAGTCGGCAAGACGGGGTACTAGAAAGATGGCACGTGAAATGAAGAAGAATGAAAACGCAAAAAAAGAATAGAACACGCGAAGATTTACTGATGACTGAAGTCCCTCGATCGAGTAACGCCAACAATCTCAATCGACTCGTATTGAGTTGTACACGATCAAGTAACAGAGATTACTCGATGAAGGAACATGCGGACCTGATAACTTTTAAAATTGCCTAAGTCGGTTTTAGTTTATTACAACTAGGAAGTTCGTGCTTTATTATTAGGTTACGCTTTCATTGCTTTGAGAACTTCTAAAACTCCATTATTATCATTTACTATTGCTTTATACTTATTTTACAAGATCGTACCTTTAATTCAACTTGTGACCAGTAATTATTACTCCTTCATGGTTATTAAAGTTTTAATCTTTTGTTTATCAATTGCTTTTTTGTTCTTTGAACTTAAGCCTTTAATTATTTCTTAATTTAGTTTAATCACTTTTAATTATATTTTCATGAGTATCTAAACTTGTAATTTAGGGTAAGGGGGATCTAGGTTGTTAGAAGTGGGTTAATTAATGAATTGATTGTTAAATTGCATAAGTTATTGTTCAATTGTTGTCTCATTTCTAGTAAATTAATTTAGTAATCGGAGTTGATTAATTAGTCTTGTGAATTTGGAATATCACCGAGGGTTAAGACTAATACACGTTGCGACAATTGAATATACTAGTTTAATGATAACGACACAAGGGGCACTAACGAGCCCGAGCTTGGCTTTGCTCGGCTTATGCTCAAGAACCAAAACTCGAGCTCGAGCCGATCTCGAGCTTACTCGAGCTTGAAAAAAATGTGCTCGAAAACAAGCTTGCGAGTTTTAACGCGAGCTCGAGCCAAACTCGAGCTCAAATCGAGCCTATATATGATTAGTTATTTTAAATTTTTTTCTTCTAATATTTTCAATAACAAGGCTCGAAAGATATATGTAAAAAAAGTTCGAGCTGCTCGCGTGCTTTTCGAGCTGAGCCAGCGTTTGCTCCGCTTGACTCGTTAAGCTCTCGAGCCGAGCCCGACCCGAGCTCACACGAGCGGAGCTTTGACCAAGCTTTGACCGAGCCGATCTCGAGTTGCTCGCGAGCTGTCTCGTCTCATTATCACCCCTAAGTCAACACCATGTTAAATTTAGATATAAAGAACAAAATAGAGTCGACCGATATTATGACCTTAAACAACTTAATTAAGCTTCTAATTGACTAAGTCACATCCCCTGATAATTGTGACAACCCTCGCGAAAGCGGAAATATAAAACATACAAGCATGTGAATTATATAGCGGAAATATGAAGCTTTTAAAAACTTTTATACATGCAAGAAGAAGTATACGAGGAGTGTCAAATATTACAAACTAAAGTATGAAATACAACAAAGAGACGGAGTCTCTCAAAATATTATAAATGTCAAAGTGATTCACAAACTAGCTAATAAACGTCTAGAGGTGTTTCATCCAGGGACAACGCCCGCTAGCTCACACCTGAACCCAAAATAGCACAAGCAAAAAGCCATCCAATCAAGCAACTTGTTCATCCATGAAAAACATGAACGCCACAGTCAGTGGGGAGTAACTCCGGGTTCTCCCAGCTATATCACATTAAATGTACATAGAAGGAAATACAAAAGTAGAGCATGCATACATATAGATATACATGTGAGAAACGATAAGAATAGATAGGCAATTCAATATATGATGATAAGAGCATAAGAGTTACAAGTCCGAATCCATCATGTGATACAAAGACTCGGGGAAGACACTCTTAGGCAACCGAATACGCTCACTAGGGCTTGCATCTCACCGTTAGCGGTATAAGTTTGATAAGATTGAGACTCGACAAACAAACCATGCCAAGTCATGCAATGACCATGAATAAATCCATCATATTATCATCCATACAAACATACCCATACATAGACGATGCCCAATCATGCAATGACCATGAATAATAAGTCATGAAATCACGCATTCAAGAACGACGACACAACGACGACATCTCTCACAGTAAATGAAACGCACTAGCACCGTGTACATGGCAAGTATGATTAAAAGGCATCCACGGGATATAACATTTCCCTGAACGCATACACGATTCTATTCATTTCGTATATGTGCACTAATTTCCTCCGGTAGGACGACGATAATAATACGGTCCTGGTCTAAATCTGGCCAGAATCCCGGAATCGCATATTTCAGTTCGACATGCGATAAACGTTTCGCATCCAAGACTCGGTCAATTATATGACGCCGAGTACCCCAAATTCGGTAGCAAACATTCACGAAAGAGGCGGAAAAGAGCTCAAGCCTCATAACAAGCGGTACGCTACATGCAAATAACACCACCTCGCAAGTACACAACATTTGACGGCCGGGTCGATCAACGCAATGCGTTCAACTCCCAACAACGTCGTAGTATGCCCACTAACACATGCATTTAAGCAGTAAGATACCTCCCCGTTCCGACATTCCAGCCTTACGAACGTGGAGGTAGCCAAGGGAATGAGAGTACAAAGCACAAGATAAAATAGTGCTCATACCGTATCATTTGTAAAAACCGACTCAAAGTGGGACATACAAAAAACCGTCACAAAACATGATAATAGGGAATTATATAAATTTAACTATGATAAAAATGAATCAATACATGATACATAAGCATTTGAACAAGTTTATGAAGCATAATAAATAAGAACATAGATCACCTCTCCAAAACAACGTCTTTGGAAACCAACTAAAACAAGGGTCCACTTCAAACGGTTATAACTAGAGTTCTAGACATGCAAATGCAGAAATTCTAAGTGAGGTGATAGCTTATCCTCTTACGGTTCCAACGATAGGTCACAAGCCCAAAACAAGCAAGTAACGAAGGAGATATGATCATTTTACGAAAAGGGGTCAGTGCAGTGAAACTGCACAAGTCACGACCGTGACTTGTATTTCACGCCCGTGACATGAGGTACCAGTTCACCCGAGAGCCTTCAACATACATTCAAACATTTTCAATTTTCATGATTCACTTCTAACAACTATCAACAATCAATAATCATCATCAAAAGTCATCAACTAACAACAATCATTATCAATAATACAATTCCTAAGCTTTCTAATCGTATTCTAAATACGAATTATAACATAGAAATCATGTAAAACACGTAAATGATATCGAGTAACCCTTCACCGTTACCTTTTCGCGTCTTTAATCGATTTCTAAACCTTCCTAGTCTCCACCTACATACAATTAGATAATAAAAGATGAATATCATTCACCTTGAGAAAGACGGATAATTTAAAAAGCGAGAAAGACGGTAATTTTATTACAATACGGATAGAGGAAGCTAAGAGGGGAAGAATAAGACGAACTTACGTGAATTTGAGCGAGTAACGAAGGAGTAGCGACGAATCTAAGACGGATCAAAAATGGAGGCAAGGTTTTATGGGGTTTTCTTAGAGAAGAAGGAAAAGTTGAGTTGTGTGAATGAATTAGGTTAGGGTGAGGAAGGGAGTATATGAGGGAAAAAGTCAACGAAAGTCAAATACGACTTAAGACGGGATTTACATGAAATCTCGCGGAAATTCCAAATACGAACTCGGAAATTCTAAATTCGACTCGGAACATTAAATTCTAAAATAAAACTAAAATACGCTGAAAAGTATCCGTAAAATATTTTCATTATAAAAATAGGGTACATTTGCGGGTGTTACAATCACCCCACCTTTTAAAAAGTTTCGTCCTCGAAACTTGAGAGTAGAAAACAAAAGTATCAAGGACAAGAGTCGGTTTTCAAAAATTAATACGAAAACTTTTATAAGGAAAACATTTATGAAACGAGGTTCATCTTGAAAAGGGTTTAAGGAAATTTTCACAAGTGCGAAACTTATTTACGAATCACAAGAGTGCCCGTCGCGAACGAGAACTCTAGCTATCAAAACCAAATCAAAGTCAAAATAGTAAAATCGAAAATCAAACAAGCGTTAGTAAGTGCAGGACTAGTCACCAGACGTCTCCAATAATAAGTCCAAACATCCAACCAAACGCAAAATCCAAATATAAAAGCAAAAGAAATCCATTTTCTCCAAAAAGAGGGTACACAAACCATCTTTAGACTTCTTTGAAAAGTTAAACTAGAAATATAATATGGAAATTTGAAAGTTTTATCAAAGTTAAAATCAAATAACAAGACATTACACGTACATAGAGCGACTCGCACAATTCACACACAATTCAGGGTAACAAAATATATACAAAATACGCAGAAACGAAACTAATCGAACCCTTGGTATAGGAAGATCAAGATAAAGTCGGCAAGAAGATCTACAAGAATTCGACATCACTAACTCTACTAATGAACCAAATCGTCAAGAGAATGCAATTTACCCAATTTGCAACTCATCATCTTCAATCATCAGAAATCCTACAAAAATATTCCATAATTACGAAACTTCGAGTAACAAATCCCAATTATTCGAATCCAATTAGAATCTACTAAGGTCCATCGGCACGGTAGACTCCACAACTAACAATCCACATGAAAGACTTATTACGCACTCTAATCTTCTTAGTTTCATCAAAACTCTTACTAGAAACTACCAACAAAATATTTATCTATGGAAACATGATCGCTAACAACCACAAAGTAAAGGACTTACCATGAAATCCTTTAATCCAATTTACTTCAAACTCATTATCTAAATTTACAATGAACTTTCTCATCCTCGAAAATCAAAACACAATCCACGCAACCAAACATAATTATCTAAGATCCAACTAGTCTCATCCAAAGACTCACGACAAGGGAAAATCCACAATCCATTATCGCTTATAAGAATTCTTTAATACGCCCTAACATCCTTAATTCGATCATTACTACGCTCGAAGCCTCAAATATAAATAGTCACATTAGCAAACTACGGTTCCTTAAGAATAAAAGAGAATTACTAATTCCAAACCACAAATGACCAATCACTTGGAAATCAGACAACCATTCAAATCATTTAGATCATCTAAAACTCAAAATGAATCGATTTTCATTTATGACAAAACTCCTCAAACTTTGGGTACCAACTCAATTACCCTAAAGCAAAGTCTCTTTTAGAATCCACCAATTAGAGACATCTAATTCCCAAATGACATACTAAGCAACCGTTATAATACCCAACAACAACGAACTATTATCATGATCAACTCAATTCTCAAAATAACACTACAATACCAAGCTCCAAATCTAAAACCATCAAGAGAGGATACATTATCACTATTAGGATTCATCCTAGAGCTTAAGTCCTATTTCTCATGATCAAATACAACATGAAATTTGCTAAATCCAAATACACATATTCTAACTAAAGAATCCCACAATACATTACAATTATTCTCTGAACCTTACAAACGGAATATCCAATCCACTAAGGAAAAGATGAAGTGGCAACGAGATAGGAAACGATAAGAAATCTCAAGGAGAATGCGAGAATAAAATCAGGCACGAGATTAAAAGAGAGGAATGCTGAAAATAACGAGGCCAAGAAAGAGACAAAGCAGATAGTAGAGTCATGAAGATATCTGAGTAAGAAAGAAGATACGAGCATGCGATTTCTTAAAGATCAATCTTGACAAAAACATTCAAGAATGGAAATGAAAAGGGATAATGGCACAAGTAAAGGTTTAAGGTTTAATCCACAAAATTTCTCCTTTCAGACTTAGGGTGATAGTAAAGCAACTCATTCCAAACAAAGGTCTCTTACAAGGGACCATCGTACCACAATAATCAAAGTAAGGTACACCTAGATTTAATAAATCGATTACAACCCAATTCATCCATCCTTTCATATAACACGGATTCCCAATTGCGGAATTGCAACTCAAGCATAGTAACATTCTCTCAACTCCATAATTTGACACATTCCCAAAGGTTTCAAAAACCGAAGAACCAATAAGGAATTCTCCATACTAATCTCTTTTCAACTCCTACGGCCACAAGGTAGAACACCGAACAAAACGTCATTATCAACATCATATAGCCCACGAGTGCATTATTATCAAAGTACAACATCAAGTCAAACATCATCATTAACATCCCAAGGTATTTCCATCCTAGCTCACATTATCGAATCTCGCTCATATCTATAATCCTCAAGTAATATGGTTCAACTTACAACGAAACCTTACTACTTCAAATGAGTCTCCGATACCATAAGATAAGCTTATATCTTTAAATCCAAGAACTATAGCCAAAAGCTTTTCCACCAAGCCTATACTCACAAACACACAATAGGAAACACAAGACGTCACTTAATCTCAAAAGCATTTTACAACTCAAGGCATCATTCAAACTCCTAAATTCAAAAGATTAAATCGCTAATGGGTTAAGAAGTCTTAGCCACTCATTCAACCTTACACCATCAAATATCATGAACTATCCACACATTAGTCATGACAAGCATCAAGCATTAAAATCATCAAACTTATCTTACTACCTTTCCTTAGAGATACAACCAATCATCAATATAGGGTGAATTTAGATCTACACCATTTCCTCAAATCACAAATTCATTCTAACAAACACTAATATTCCACAAAGTTCACAATTCTTCCGACCAAGTATAATATACCACAAACAAAAGGGTATGACATCCATAAAAATGTTACAAGAGGAAGGTAAGGATACCAATGGTAAGATGGAGGAAACTATCAAGAGTAATTTTCAAGAGGAAAACAAGTTGGAAGAGAAAGAAGCACTTAGATAGAAGGAAGAGAGCATAATACATTAAGGACGAGAGAATACATCGATGAGGAAGAAATACACTTCAATTAGGTAACACAATGATCCACCTTAAGACGGTAGATACAAACAAACATAACATCACTCAACACAATCAACAAACAAGTTAGAACCTAACAAACATCAAGTACACCAAAGACTACCACCTTAGGTCCTTAAGTCTACCCATCTCTCATTGATTATTTCAAGGTCAAGTGATTTAAGTTTAGGGTTCACGTGTGTGCGTCGGGAGCGTTTAAGCTCTGATACCAACTGTGACAACCCTCGCGAAAGCGGAAATATAAAACATACAAGCATGTGAATTATATAGCGGAAATATGAAGCTTTTAAAAACTTTTATACATGCAAGAAGAAGTATACGAGGAGTGTCAAATATTACAAACTAAAGTATGAAATACAACAAAGAGACGAGTCTCTCAAAATATTATAAATGTCAAAGTTATTAGCAAACTAGCTAAAATCGTCTAGAGGTGTTTCAATCCAGGGACCACGCCTGCTAGCTCACACCCGAACCCAAAATACCACAAGCAAAAAGCCATCCAATCAAGCAACCTGTTCATCCATGAAAAACATGAACGCCACAATCAGTGGGGAGTAACTCCGGGTTCTCCCAGCCATATCACATTAAACGTACATAGAAGGAAATACAAAAGTAGAGCATGCATACAAATAGATATACATGTGAGAAACGATAAGAATAGATAGGCAATTCAATATATGATGATAAGAGCATAAGAGTTACAAGTCCGAATCCATCATGTGATACAAAGACTGGGGGAAAACACTCTTAGGCAACCGAATACGCTCACTAGGGCTTGCATCTCACCGTTAGCGGTATAAGTTTGATAAGATTGAGACTCGACAAACAAACCATGCCAAGTCATGCAATGACCATGAATAAATCCATCATATTATCATCCATACAAACATACCCATACATAGACGATGCCGAATCATGCAATGACCATGCATAATAAGTCATGAAATAAAGCATTTCAAGAACGACGACCACAAAGACGACAACTCTCACGGTAAATGAAACGCACTAGCATCGTGTACATGGCAAGTATGATTAAAAAGGCATCCACGGGATCACATTTCCCTGAACTCATACGCGATGCTTACATTTCGCCTATGTAGACTATTTTCCTCCTGGTAGCACGACGATAATAATACGGTCCTAGTCTAAAACTGGCCAGGATCTCGGAATAAACGTGTTCCGATTCGACATGCGATAAACGTTTCGCATCCAAGACTCGGTCTTACAATATATATGCCGAGTACCCCAAATTCGGTAGATCAATCCACGAAAGAGGCGGAAAACGAGCTCAAGCCTCATAACAAGCGGTACGTACATGCAAATAACCAACACCTCGCAAGTACACAACATTTGACGGCCGGGTCGAAATCAAACGCCATGCGTTCAACTCCAACAACCGTCGTAGTATGCCCACTAACACATGCATTTAAGCAGTAGGATACCTCCCCGTTCCGACATTCCAGCCTTCACGAAGTGGAGACCCGGGTACCAAGGGAATGAGAGAGGGCGGAATGAGAGTACAAAGGCACAAGACAAAATAGTGCTCAAACCGTATCATTGTAAAAACCGACTCAAAGTGGGACATACCAAAAACCGTCACAAAACATGAGAAAAGGGAATTATATAAATTTAACTATGATAAAAATGAATCAATACATGATACATAAGCATTTGAACAAGTTTATGAAGCATAATAAATAAGAACATAGATCACCTCTCCAAAACAACGTCTTTGGAAACCAACTAAAACAAGGGTCCATTTCAAACGGTGATAGCTTATCCTCTTACGGTTCCAACGGGATGTCACAAGCCCAAAACAAGCAAGTAACGAAGGAGATATGATCATTTTACGAAAAGGGGTCAGTGCAGTGAAACTGCACAAGTCACGACCGTGACTTGTATTTCACGCCCGTGACATGAGTTACCAGTTCACCCGAGAGCCTTCAACATACATTCAAACATTTTCAATTTTTATGATTCACTTCTAACAACCATCAAATATCAGTAATCATCATCAAAAGTCATCAACTAACAACAGTCATTATCAATAATACAATTCCTAAGCTTTCTAATCGTATTCTAAATACGAATTCTAACATAGAAATCATGTAAAACACGTAAATGATATCGAGTAACCCTTCACCGTTACCTTTTCGCGCCTTTAATCGATTTCTAAACCTTCTTAGTCTCCACCTACATACAATTAGATAATAAAAGATGAATATCATTCACCTTGAGAAAGACGGATAATTTAAAAAGCGAGAAAGACGGTAATTTTATTACCAATACGGATAGAGGAAGATGTGAGGGGAAGAATAAGACGAACTTACGTGAATTTGAGCGAGTAACGAAGGAGTAGCGACGAATCTAAGACGGATCAAAAATGGAGGCAAGGTTTTATGGGGTTTTCTTAGAGAAGAAGGAAAAGTTGAGTTGTGTGAATGAATTAGGTTAGGGTGAGGAAGGGAGTATATGAGGGAAAAAGTCAACGAAAGTCAAATACGACTTAAGACAGGATTTACATGAAATCTCGCCGAAATTCCAAATACGAACTCGGAAATTCTAAATTCGACTCGGAACATTAAATTCTAAAATAAAACTAAAATACGCTGAAAAGTATCCGTAAAATATTTTCATTATAAAAATAGGGTACATTTGCGGGTGTTACAATAATATTCCAAATGATCCTGATCCCAAACCTTTTAATACTATTGCGGTTGTCTTCTAATTACATTGCAATTAGTTATAGCAAACCAAATGAAAACCCTAGAAATTTTTATCTTAACACAAATTATTACATTGAAGTAATAGATAATTACCGTCTCTCTGTGTATTTGATACCTTCCTTACCTGCTGACTATTAGTTAGTACAGGTCTAGATTTACTTAGATTTAGGGGACACGACTTTATCATCGTCAAATTTGGTGTCGGTACCGAGGAGCCAAATATTTTCTATCTGTTTTTGTTTAGTTTGTCTTCAATTTCAGGGAACCTAAGTTCCCTGAGACTGTTACTTATATTTTTATTCTTACTTTTG
>JAIUZE010047551.1:0-57463 GCA_022085475.1 Heliosperma pusillum | reverse complement strand
CCTAGTAGAGTTTCTTGTGTACTTCTGGTCACGAGACGGGGAATGGAATAGCTGTTGTCGCTAGGTCTGATCATTCTAGGACTAGGATGTTTTCCTACCTTGTGGTATAGCCTCGAGTTACAGAAGTCTTCTATTGACTGTGCTACGAACTTATGCCTGTTTGTAGACGTATTGGTCTTTCATGTTTGTATGATTCTATGAGTTCTAGAAGGTGAGATGCAAGCCGGCTAGGATTGATAGAGTTTGGATTAACCGTTGTTAACTGATTCACATGATTACGTGTTGATTAGGGTTTGAGTGTATCAGGGCCATGTTACTTGGTAACCGCTGAGCCAGCATACCAGCTTCCCTACCTCGAGTTATATTTTATTATCGGATTCACATGATAGCTTTCATATGATAGGTTATATGTTAGTTAATTGTTTCATAACATGAACAGCATATCATATATGTTAAGGTTTTGTATTTTCAATATACATTGCTTTTATGTTATTCATGTTTAATTAAACTCGACATTTCGTGGCTGGGAGAACTCGGAGTTACTCCCCACTGACTGTGGCTTCCGTGTTTATATTTAATGCGGTCGAACAGGTGGTGAATGCAACTTGGGGTACATTGACGAGCTAGCGAGCGAAGTATTTACCTTGGACCTATATTCGGTTCATAGTTTGTATATTATTATACACTCTTTTATTTCCGTATTTATACGGGAGATATGTCTCCCGTCTTGTAAAATTCTTATGTATAATATAAATTTTCTTTTGTAATGAACCTTTGTATTTATGACACCCTTCGTTATGTATTTAAATTATTTTTTTTCTTTCCGCAAATTTGAGGGTGTCACAGGCTATCACTAGTGCCACCGCTACTCTCGAAGATGACTTCAACTGGGCTTGTTTCAAAGTTCTTGTGGAAGGTAGATTCTATCCTAAAGAGCTTAAGCAACAAAGGCTCAAGGAGTTCATTGACTTTAAGCAAGGCAACTTGTCAGCTCAGGACTTCACTACGGAGTTCAATAAGCTTGCTCATTTTGCTCTGAGGCTTATCCGAGATGACGAGGACCGAGCCTTCTATTACCGTAACAGGTTGAGTGTCGTTCTTCAAAGTAAAGTGAGAAGGAATACTACGTCCTTTGGGGATCTTTATGATGATGCTTTGTGGGCCGAGAATTCTATGAAGGCTATTAGAGATGAAGCTTTGATGAATAATCCCTCTCCTTCTTATGCTCCTAGGCCAAATGTTTATGGGAAGAGACCGTTTATTCCGTCTCCTTCTAACTCTTATGCTAATAAGAGGAGATTCAATCCTCCTTCCAATGCAAATGCAAGAGCTCCCGCTCCTTTCATTCCTAGAGCTACTTCTAATGTGGCTCATAAGCCTTATACTCCTCAAGCTCAAGCTCAAGGTCGCTTTTGCAACCGTCGTAGACTTCCACATCATCCCGGTGTACCTTGTTCCAACCGACCTTATCTTTGCTACTTTTGTCAAAAGGGTGGTCACCGTTATGAGGATTGCCCCGATCGAAAGTTGCCCCCTCCTCCTCCTGCTAAACCTAAGGGTTCTATCTTTGTCATGAGCCGTGCCGAAGCCAATGCTCATCCAGAGATCATTACGGGTATGTTCTCAATCTTAGAGCAACCGTGTCTTATTCTATTTGATACCGGTGCTTCTATGTCTTTTGTGTCATCGACTTATGCAAATAAATTATCCATCGAGCCTTCATCTAGTGAGGATACTCCCATATCGTTACCTTCCGGAGATATTATCTCTTGTTCTACTCTTTATCCTAATGTCCCAATATCTATTGCGGGTTCTATCTTCCCCGCTAATCTCCTTAAGTTCCCTCTAGGAGAGTTCGATATAATATTAGGTATTGATTGGTTAGCATTGTACCATGCTAGGTTCGAGTGTCGTGATCAAAAGATTTATTTAAAGAGTCTTTTAGGTGTTAGAATAACCTATAAGGGATCTCATCCCCGAAAAGGTGTGTCTTTGATTTCCGCTATGAAATTGGTAAGTATGGTTAGAAAAGGTCACCAAGCATACTTGTGTGTTGTGACTTCTTCAACTACCTCTTTGCCAAGTATTGAAGATGTGCCTATCGTTCGAGAATTCGTTGATGTATTCCCTGAAGACTTGCCCGGGATTCCTCCCGAGCGTGATGTTGAGTTCTCTATTGATCTTGTACCTGGTTCTGGACCCATAGCCAAAGCTCCTTACCGTATGGCTCCAACCGAATTGAAAGAATTAAGGAAGCAGCTAGATGATATGATTGAGAAGGGTTTTATTCGACCAAGTGCCTCGCCTTGGGGTGCTCCTGTTCTCTTTGTAAAGAAGAAAGATGGTTCTATGAGGCTTTGTATTGATTATCGTGAATTGAATCGGATTACAATCAAGAATAGGTATCCTTTACCAAGAATTGAAGATTTGTTTGATCAACTAAAGGGTGCTTCTACTTTTTTCAAGATTGATTTGAGATCCGGTTATCACCAAATTCCTGTTCGTGATGTTGATATTCCAAAGACCGCTTTCAGTACGAGGTATGGTCATTATGAGTTCAAGGTAATGCCATTTGGATTGACGAATGCCCCCACTATCTTTATGGATCAAATGAACCGCACATTTAGTGAGTATCTTGACAAGTGTGTGGTGGTGTTCATTGATGATATTCTTATTTTCTCCAAGTCCGAAGAAGAGCATGCTATTCATTTGAGGATTATTTTGGGTGTTCTCCGTCGTCAAAAGTGGTATGCTAAGTTCTCCAAGTGTGAATTTTGGTTACCTAAAGTGTCCTTTCTTGGGCATGTGATTTCTAAAGAAGGTGTAATGGTGGATCCTTCAAAAATTGAGGCCGTTGTTGATTGGAAGAGTCCGACTGATATTAGAGAGATTCGAAGTTTTCTTGGTTTAGCTGGTTATTACCGAAGGTTTGTCAAGGATTTCTCCAAGCTTGCTAGACCGATGACTCAGTTGTTGAAGAAGGAAACCAAGTTCCTATGGAATGAAGCTTGTGAAGCCGCGTTTCAAGAGTTAAAGAAAAGGTTAACTACCGCTCCGGTGTTGACTTTGCCTGAAGATGGTGTAGACTTTGATGTCTATTGTGATGCTTCTAAGATGGGTTTGGGTTGTGTTCTTATGCAAAGTAGGAAAGTGGTGGCTTATGCTTCGAGACAGTTGAGAGTTCATGAAGTGAACTATCCTACTCATGATTTGGAATTGGCCGCCGTTGTTCATGCTTTGAAAGTGTGGCGACACTACCTTATTGGTGTTCATTGTCGTATATTCACCGATCACAAAAGTTTGAAATACATATTTACTCAAAAAGAGTTGAATATGAGACAAAGAAGATGGTTGGAATTGGTGAATGATTATGATTTTGAGTTATTGTACCATGAAGGGAAGACTAATGTTGTCACCGATGCTCTTAGTAGGAAAGCTTCTCATGCTTTGAATGCTATGCATGTATTACCCAATGATCTTTGTGCCGAGTTTCGAAAGTTGAAGTTGGAATTCGTGGAGCGTGGATTTCTTTATGTTGGGGCTATGACTGCCGAACCTGTTTTTCTCCGTGAGATCCGCGAAAGCCAAGTTGATGATCTTACCTACAAGTTTATTCAAGCCAAATTTCTTGAAGGTAAAGCTAAATATTTCAAGTTTGATGATGAAGGCGTTCTTCGTTTCCATGGCCGTTTATTTGTTCCTAATGCTCTTGATTTGAGAAAGCGAGTTCTTGATGAAGCTCACCTTTCCCCTTATTCTATTCATCCCGGTGGTGATAAGATGTACAAAGACTTGAAGCTGCAATTTTGGTGGCCGAACTTGAAGGGTGATGTTGTGTCTTATGTTGGAAGATGTCTTACTTGCCAACAAGTGAAGATTGAACACAAAAGGCCCGGTGGATTGCTACAACCGTTGGATATTCCGCTATGGAAGTGGGAATCTATTTCTATGGATTTTGTTATGGCTTTGCCGAGAACCGTTGGAGGTAAAGATGCCGTTTGGGTTGTTGTTGATCATTTGACCAAGTGTGCTAGATTTATTCCGATCAAAGAAACTTGGAGTTTGGATCGACTAGCGAAAGCCTATGTTGATGAAATTGTTAGATATCATGGAGTTCCTAAGGAGATTATATCCGACCGAGACCCGAGATTCTGTTCGAGATTTTAGAAAGCTTTGCAAGACGCCATGGGTAGTAAGTTGTTGATGAGTACTGCATTTCATGCCGCTACCGATGGTCAGACTGAGAGGACTATTCAGACTTTAGAAGACTTGCTTAGGGCTTCTGCTCTTGACTTCCAGTCTAGTTGGGAAAAGAGTCTACCATTGGTGGAGTTTTCTTATAACAACAGTTATCATGCATCGATCAAGATGGCTCCTTATGAAGCTCTTTATGGAAGGAAATGTCGGAGTCCTATATGTTGGAATCAATTGAGTGATGTTCGTGACTTAGGCCCCGATGTTCTTGTTGAGACTGTTGATAATGTGAAGGTCATTCGTGATAGAATGAAAGTCGCTCAAGACCGTCAAAAGTCTTATGCTGATATCCGAAGAAGGCCGTTAGAGTTTGAAGTTGGAGATAAAGTGTTCTTGAAAGTATCTCCAATGAAGGGTGTTAAACGGTTTGGTGTTAAGGGTAAATTGAGCCCGAAATACATTGGAACATTTGATATTGTGAAAAGGATAGGTGCCGTTGCTTATAAGTTGGATTTGCCCCCGAATTTGGCTAAGGTTCATAATGTATTCCATGTTTCTCAATTGAGAAAGTATGTTAGTGATCCAAGCCATGTCTTTCAAAAGGAAATGCCCGAGCTTGAACCGAATTTATCCTTTGAAGAGAAGCCGATTCGCATCCTAGACCGCAAGGATAAGAAGTTGAGAAGTAAGGTGGTTCCTTTGGTGAAAATTTTGTGGAGATGTGCTAATATCGAAGAAGAGACTTGGGAAACGGAAGCTTCTATGCGTAGTAAATATCCGAGTCTATTCGACTAAGGTATCTTTCTTTCCCTCAAGTTTCGAGGGCGAAACTTTTTAAAAGGTGGGGTGATTGTAACACCCGTAAATGTACCCTATTTTTATAGTGAAAATATTTTACGGAATGACTTTTATTATTAATGTTTCGAATATATGATATTTCATTCGCTTGTATCACATGTTTTGTGACGGTTTTTGGTATGTTTCCACTTTGAGTCGGTTTTTACAAATGTTACGCTTTGAGCACTATTTTGTCTTGTGCTTTGTGCTCTCATTTCCTTGGCTACCTCCACGTTCGTAAGGCTGGAATGTCGGAACGGGGATGTATCCTACTGCATAATTGCATGTGTAGTGGGCATACGACGACGTTGTTGGGAGTTGAACGCTTTGCGTTGATCGACCCGGCCGTCAAATGTTGTGTACTTGCGAGGTGATGTTATTTGCATGTAGCGTACCGCTTGTTATGAGGCTTGTGCTCTTTTCCGCCTCTTTCGTGAATTATCTACCGAATTTGGGGTACTCGGCGTCAATGATTGACCGAGTCTTAGATGCGAAACGTTTATCGCATGTCGAACTGGAAAATGCGATTCCCGGATTCTGGCCAGATTTAGACTATGTACGGGTATTTATATCGTCGTCCTACCGGAGGAAATTAGTCCACATATACGAAATGTGATCGTGTATGCGTTCAGGGAAATGTTTATCTCGTGGATGCCTTTTAATCATACTTGCCATGTACACGGTGCTAGTGCGTTTCATTTACCGTGAAGATGTCGTCATTGTGTCGTTGTGTTTGGATGCGTGAATTACATGATTGATTATTCAATGATCATTGCATGACTTGGCATGGTTTGTTGTCGAGTCTCAATCTTATCAAACTTATACCGCTAACGGTGAGATGTAAGCCCTAGTGAGCGTATTCAGTTGCCTAAGAGTGTCTTCCCCGAGTCTTTGAATAACATGATGGATTCGGATTTGTTTCCATATGCTCTTATCATTATATATTGAATTGCCTATCTATTCTTATCGTATTTCACATGTATATCTATATATGCATGCTTCTACTTTTGTATTTCCTTCTATGTACGTTTAATGTGATATGGCTGGGAGAACCCGGAGTTACTCGCCACTGATTGTGGCGTTCATGTTTTTCATGGATGAACAGGTTGATTCCATGGATGGCTTTTTGATTGGTATTTTGGGTTCGGGTGTGAGCTAGCGGGCGTTGTCCCTGGAAGTTTCACCTCTAGACGTTATTTTAGCTAGTTGCTAATCACTTTGACTTTTGTTAACCTTTTGAGATACTACGTCTCTTATCTTATAGTATTTTGTATTTGGTTTGTAATTTGACACTCCTCGTATACTTATCTTGCATGTATAAAGGTTTTTAAAATACCGTATTTCCGCTTATTAAATCACATGCTTGTATGTTTTATTTCCGCATTCGCGAGGGTTGTCACAGTTATAACGACACGTGTTTCTACTACCATAAGATATACAATGAAACTTTCGTAATATAAAATAGAGTATTACTCTAAATTAGAAGTCTACACACATGTATAAAATAGTAACAATGCTTTACCTCAATTGGGGTATCAAACTTATCACGAGTAGGGATACTTTATCAAAGAATGTGTTATGAGAAGTGGAAATAGAGTCAAAGTAAAGTTCTACTTCAATTGCCATTTTCAAACGTTGTTTATCATTATTTTGTGACTAACAAATGGTTCAACTTATAAAATATAGAGTTACTTTTTCAATTGATGAAAAGTTATTGTTCACATGTATTCCTCAGTATGGTTGTGTACTTTTGAACTGGAAAATATTAAAATATTTATGGGAGCATAATATTTTAGGAACATCAGATCGAGTACGTATGAGACTCTAACAATGTCACCTTTCTTAAATTACCTAAAACATAATATAAATGGGATAAACTTTAAAATTAGTTGATCAAGGCGTTATCAGTCCATCAAAACCACTTTATCATTTACTTATATTATATATATACTATAAAGCACTATAAATAGGCTCGTGCATCGCACGGGCATTAAATCTAGTATATATAGAAAAGAGGCTTTTTTCGAGGCACGTGAGTGGCTGCACCTTTATAGAAACTCTTAAAAAAAATTAAATTCATAAATATATTTTCCAAGTTATGGTTGAACTCTTAGATTTTGATTATATTTTTTAAATTAATTATTTTCCTAATAATATTATCAACTTTTCAACATTAAATTCATACATATACTTTCCAAGTTATGGTTCAACTCTTAGATTTTGATTATATTTTTTAAATTAATTATTTTCCTAATAATATTATCAACTTTTCAACTTTTTAGAAACTCTATAAATAAAAATTAAATTCATAACTATTATTTGTCCCACATTGGAAAATAATGTAGATGTGGTAAGAATATTACATATAAATAGTAGAATTGTCCACATCGAAAAAATAATAAAGTGGGTAATCATATGATTATAAATATGAGTCATCCTTAAACCTTATGTATCAACCCAAAAATTTTGTATCTCTTAAATATTGTCTTAGAGATCTCTTAAAAGTTTGTAGATGTGATGAATATACTATGTATAAATAGTAAAATTGTTCACATCATAAAATTAACATAAGGTGGGTGATCCTATGATTAAATATAGGAATCATTCTTGGACTTTATATAACAAACTAAAATCTTTTAAGTCTCTTAAATATTGTCTTAGAGATTTCTTAAAAGATTGTTAATTATTATCTTCACAATTAAAATTTTAAAAGGTATTATTAAAAAAATTGAAGTATTGAAAAAAAAAAATATGAAGATAATATAATTAGATTCGCGGTGAAAAATACCCTGAAAAGTATAGAAACTCAAATTATTTGCACATACTTGGTATAGTATTTAGTATATTATTTGTCCTACAATGAAAAATAATGTAGGTGTGGTGAATATATTACCTATAAATAGTAGAATTGTCTCACGTCAGAAAATTATCATAAGGTGGGTGATCTTATGATTACAAATAGGAATCATATTTGGAACTAAAATTTCAACCCAAAATTGTTTGAGCCTCTTACATATTGTCTTACAAAACTCTTAAAGTTTGTAATATAATTTTCACTGTAGTGAAATTTACATCATTAAAAATTAATTTAGAAAAGTATCATAAATAATAATTTTGATGGTAAATAATTTAATGTGTTATTTATTTGTCCCACATTGAAAAAAATAATGTATGTATGGTGACGCGTGAATATATACTACGTATAAATATTAAAATATGTCCCACATTAAAAATTATCATAAGGTGGAGTGATTATAAATATGATCATCGGACGGGATTTTAAACTAATTTTTTATATTGTTATGTTAATAAATGACTTTAAAATTTTAATAAATGACATTTAAAATATTTTTTTATTATTCTAATATTAATATAACAGTTTAGTAATAGTTAATAAATAAATATTATATGAAAAAAGATGGTGTACTACTTAGTTTGTTATTAGTCCCACATTGAAGAATAATGTATGTGTGGTGAATATATTACTTATAAATTTTAAATTGTCCCACATTGAAAAATTATTATAATATAGGGTGATACAATGATTATAAATATGAGTCATCCTTGAACTTAGGTATAAACCCACAATTGTTTTAGTCTCTTAATAATTGTTTTGGAGAGCTCTTAACAAAATGGAATTATAATATATAGTCAAAATAGTTAAATTTACATTATTAAAAATTAATTTAGAAAATTATCATAAATAATAATTTTGATGATAAAATACTTAATGTGTTATTAGTACCACATTGAAAAATAATGTATTTGTGGAAAATATATATACTAAGTATGATTATAAATAGGAGTTATTTTAGTCTCTTAAGTATTCGTTTAATGAACCTTTAAAATTTTGTATTATTAAGTCCACAATAGTGAAATTTACATCATCAAACTTAATTTAGAAAATTTAGGAAAGTATTATATAAGTAATAATTTTGATGGTGTACTACTTAATAAGTTATTTGTCCCACATTTAAATATAATACAAGTGTGGTAAATATATTACGTATAAATAGTATATTGTCCCACATCAGAATATTATCATAAGCTGGGGTGATCCTATAATTATAAATAAGATTCATCCTGGGAACTTAAATATCAACCCAAAATCTTTTGAGTTTCTTAAATATTGTCTTAGAGAGCTCTTAAAATTTTTTATCCACATTAGTGAAACTTACATCATCAAAAATTAATTTAGGAAAATATCATTAAAAAATAAAGTGAAAAATATTTTATTTATCAATATACATTTCCTATATTATATTCAAGTGGTGTTTATAATTTTTATATAAAATTTTTGTACATTCATTTCACAAAAAAATATTGGGAAAATGAGTATCTTTCAACTTAGATATTCACCCAAAATCTTTTGAATCTCTCAAGTATGATCTTGAAGAGATCTTAAAAGTTTGTATTATTATCTCCACCTTAATGAAATTTACATCATCAAAATTTATTTAGGAAAGTATCATATATAATAATTTTAATGGTAACTATTAAGTATGTTATTTGTCTCACATTGAAAAGTAATGTAAGTGTGGTGAATATATACTATGTATAAATAGAAGAATTGTCCCACATCGGAGAAATATCATAAGCTGGGATGATCACGCGATTATAAATAAGAGTCGTCCTTGAAACTTAGAGATGAACCCAAAGTCGTTTAAATCTCTCAAATACTCCTTTCGTCCCGGTCATTTGTTTGCCTTTTTTTTTTAAAGAGTATTTTAATCAAAGACAAACAAATGATTAATTAAGACGGAGAGAGTATTGTTTTAGAGAGCTCTTAAAATTTTGTATTAATTATGAAAATAGTATAATTAGATTCGTGGTAAAAAAAATGCTATCATTACAGTATAGAATATCATATTATTTGCATATACTTTGTGTAATTCTTAGTATGATATATATCTCACATTGAAAAATAATGTATGTGTGGTGAATATACTAATAACTGTAAATAGTAGAATTGCCCCATATCAAACAATTAGCATAAGGTGAGGTGATCAACCCAAAATCTTTTGAGTTTCTTAAACATTGTCTTAGGAGAACTTAATTCTTAGTTACTTTGGATCATTTTTCGAGTCATAATATAGATCAAATATAACTTGAGTCCCGACAAGGTTGGTAACATATGTTTAAAATAGAAGTTGAATCAATATATCAATATTATTTTTTAAAAAATAACGGAGTATATTTTATTATAGTCTTAAAACTTCAAAAGTTTATTTTTATAAGTTAACTGTTATAGGAAAATTACGAAAATAACATTAACGTAGACCCGTGCATCGCACGGGCATGAAATCTAGTTAAATATATTGGTAGCAAATTTTTTTTAACATTTTTTCGATCTCGAATGTGATACACATATGAACGTAAATTGTTTATAATAATTGCATTTTTCAATTTCATATGACGAATTATTTTCGCGTTTATTGCTTTGAGGTTTTTTTTTAATTGTGCATGGACCCTAAGATCCTAGTAGTTTAGCACTTATAAGGACCATTTATTTACTCGAACTATTCTTATACAATTAAGTGTTACATAACTTGTATAACAAAAAAAATTATACTACGTACATCGTTTGTCTTAGTCGTCTATGAGAGATAAAAGTATCACTCACAATAATAAGTAGATACATAAATGATTGAAACGAGGTAGTATATTTTAACGTAAGGAACCTTTTAAATATGACACAGTAATATATTGTGAAATAATATATTTATATATGACTGGAATTAATTAAGTATAAGATTATAGAAACAAGAACACAATTGTAATAAACTAAAAAAATAAAACAGGAAAAAAGTATCCAACAAGGGTCGAACATGGCTACTAAAGGGGAGGGGCATAAAACCACAAGTCCACAAAACACCACTGAAGCACTTAAATGACAATGCTTTTGTTAGAGTTCCACTTAACTTTATATGTGCATTCAAACTGGGGTAGCGAAAGTCCTCTTCCTCCTTTATTTTTTTTGTTTTTTTTTGTTTGGGGTAGCAGCCGCTACGCCTTGCTACTTGCTAGTTTCGCCTATGGTTGTATACTGTGTATTTAGGCAAAATGTGGCCAGTTTTGGTCAATAATAATCACTTTTTGGTAAATTGTGACCACCTTGGAAAAAAAAAATCATTTTTTAGTTATAAAAACTAGACACTATTTATCAGAAATGTTAACTATTTTTCAAAAAGTAGTAACTGTCAATTGATCGCACGATGCGACCGTCTTAAAGAGCATTTGCGAAATTCTTTAGCTTATGAACCTTTTTAAAATCACAAATTACTAGGGAAAGGGTACGTGCTTGGCACGGTTTTAAAATTATATGATCTTTTTTTTTCTTACCTTTTGTCTTTTGAATAAGATTTCAAAATTTTGAGGTTAAATATCTTACAAATTTTAATGAATTATTAAGTGATATTAAGTACTATATTTATATTTGTCGTTCAAAAGTCTTTAACAAAATAAAAGGACTTATAAACGCAATACAAGGTGGTATGAATAAAAAACATACAGTTAAACGAAAAAAAAAAAATAGACGTAGTATATCTGTTAAATTACATCTTAAGTGTATATTTACGAATATGTTATTATCAAAATTAGAAGATATTGTGAGAGTCAAATGTGTTATTATAAGAAGCAACTAAAAAGATATTATTAGCAGTGAATTAGTGGGGGGTTGTGAGGAATTGTGACTCTTGGCTGGTGCGTTCACGTTGTATATATAGTTATATAACCTACTTCTAAGGACAAGAGAGAATACACAGAAAATTAAGCGGATGCAACTCTTATTCTTATCATGGTATCAAGAGCTTAGGCTTGTAACTAGGATAAATATATTTTTTCCGAGAGATCGCTTGAGAGTGAAATACATAAAACAAATTTTTGTTTTGTATCATGGTAAACGATGAAGACCAGTCTTCCCTTTAACAAGAATGTTGGACGAGACAAGAAGATAAATGTTTTTTTTCTAAGGTCCAATGATAATCCTCGAAACCTCGCCACACCAATTCAGTTCAAGGTAGAAAACGACGATGAATGGGCTAGAGCAGTTCATATTGCCATACTCGCAAACCCAAAAAATTAAGTTTTTGGATGATAACATACAGTAACCAAAGTTGCATTATTGTTATATTGTTTATTCCATGCTCATGCCTTGGCTTATGAATACAATTGAGCCTTCGATTCGTTCAACTGTCTCGTTCTATGAAGATGCTCGTGAATTGTGGATGGCTCTGGAAAAGAGATTATGTGTGGTTAATGGCACATGCATCTGCCAGTTGAAGACGTATCGAGCTGGAGCAAGCAAAGCAAGATAGAGTATGCACCTTTGTAGTTTGTGGCTGAGTAAGCTTTTTGACGAATTGTCGGTGTATGTGAAGCTGCTCAAGTGTAGTGATGCAGGAGCAAGAGGCACGGATTCCTAGGCCAAGTAGCATACATGGTTTCCTAGGGAGGGTAGAAGACAGAGTGTCAAAAACCGTGTAGGATTAGTTAATTAGTTTATTTATTTCGAATAAGATTAGGAAATCTTGTTAGTTTTTTTTTTTGATGAAATGTAAAAATTCATTAAAATGAAAAATCGTAACCATACAAGAGTTATACGGCCCAGTATGGGTCGCTCAACCCGACAGACTCAAAACCTCAGACTACAAATCTCGGCCTAAAACACTTAAAGCCCAAATCCCCTTCTCCCTATATATTCCCTCAATCCATCTGATAGACCACAACGAAACCAAATGTTTCCTAAACCAAGCCCTAGATTCTGCCCCTTCTCTCATCCGCCACCAACTTCACAATCCACTCTCTATCAACCGTCATCTTCTTCCTTGCTAATCCCTGGAACCATACTCTTAGTTCCTTAACGATCTTCGCTGCCAGTATATGTGGTCGTTCCAACCTCTTCTCATGGTAAGCATGATTTCGCTGCCTCCAAATGAAGTATATTAAGCCGTTGATGACCGCATTCACTATGTCTCTTTGAGTTTTCTTCCCTTTCATCTGCAATCTTGTTAGTTTCCTAATACTAGTTAAAGTTGTTATTTTATTATTATATTATTATTAGGAAAGATTACTACCTTGCTCTTCAAGCATGGTTAGGATTAGCTAGTTGACCTTATTTTTCAGATTATTCAAGTTATTCAATAAAGTTTCTGCGTTAGAACTTTGCCTAGTTAAACTTGCGAGTTTAATTAATTTAATCTTCCATGCGAGGTCGATTTCTTGTGTGTCGAGTTTAAATCCTTGCGAGACTAAAAGCGAGATTCACATTACTATCCTTGTTACCTTCCAAATTCACGAGTTTTACTTATTATACAAGTAAGTTCCGCTGCCAAATTCAACAGTTCAGCACACTGTTGCAACTAGAATTCGAGTAGTTTACCCTCACAAAACAACAGTCCTCCGTACTGTTGCATCTAACCCAATTATTTTACATCAAATTGGTATCAGAGCTTCGGCTCTTGATTTATTTCTTAATAAATCTGTCTTGGGAAGATTGGTGACATGGGTTTGAAGAAACTCAATCGAGCATTAAAAGAATTAGAGGAGTATCAACTTTCTCTATTATTCAAGGAGTTAGAAAGAGGTTTGGATCGTATGTCACATATTTCTGAAAAGTATGAACATGTACCTAATCAATCGTATGAAATAAAGAACCAAGAGGTAGATTTTGAGTCGTTTAAAGTTCTTCCTCAAAAAGAGTTGGTGGTTTACAATTTAAATCTTCAAGTTGATCCAATTACAAAGGAAAAGGTTGAATCTTTTAATGTTATTCCTGAAGAAGTGGAAAATGCTGAATCTTATAATCTTATTCATGAAGAAGACGGAGTGAAAGAAGACTTAGTTGATGAGTTGATGGTAAATAAAAACAAAGATTGTTTTAATCTGTCTAATGCTAAGCCTAGTATTCCTAATCTGACCTTGGATAAGGAGTTACTACATGTTCATGATTTCGCGAAGTTGCAAAACAAAGAGCCTTATCAATCACCGTTCGATAAATCGATTGACAAGAGAAACTAGGTGTTGGAGATTATCAATATTGTTGGTTTTTGAATTCAGTTTTTGTGGATGTGAATGCTCACGATGGACCGATAATCTCAAACAAGTACTGTTTCGATTTCTCTACACTTGTGCAAGGAAGGAGGTGGGGTGGAAGGCACAAGCACGGGTTGTTCGATGCTCATAAACACCACAAGAGAGTTGTTACTACGGAGAAAGTTGAAGGAATTTTATCAGGGGTCGTCATTGACATCATGATTTAAATGGTATGCCTCGTTTTTTACCCGGGGTGGCGGCATTTTTTTTCAAAATTTGAGGTCAAATTCTCAAAAAGAGGGAGAGAATGATGCAGGAGCAAGAGGCACGGATTCCTAGGCCAAGTAGCATACACGGTTTCCTAGGGAGGGTAGAAGACACGGTGTCCCAAACCGTGTAGGATTAGTTAATTAGTTTATTTACTTCGAATAAGATTAGGAAATTTTGTTAGTTTCCTAATACTAGTTAAAGTTGTTATTTTATTATTATATTATTATTAGGAAAGATGACTACCTTGCTCTTCAAGCATGGTTAGGATTAGCTAGTTATTATAAATAAGGATCAATTGTGACCTTATTTTTCAGATTATTCAAGTTATTCAATAAAGTTTCTGCGTTAGAACTTCGCTAGTTAAACTTACGAGTTTAATTAATTTAATCTTCCTTGCAAGGTCGATTTCTTGTGTGTCGAGTTTAAATCCTTGCGAGGCTAAGACCGAGATTCACATTACTATCCTTGTTACCTTCCGAATTCACTAGTTTTACCTATTATACAAGTCAGTTCCGCTATCAAATTCAACAGTTCAGCACACTGTTGCATCCAGAATTCGAGTTGTTTACCCTCACAAAACAACAGTCCTCCGTATTATTGCATCTAACCCAGTTATTTTACATCATGTAGTCTGGTGACTTAATACCAGACTCTACTGCATGAAGACCATCTCCAATAGTTTCTTGTAGGATCAATGGGTGCGTATGCATCAGTGGGGTCCCGAGACCCGTCTTGTCTGATGCTTCTGCCTCTTCCACCATGGGAAAGGATTTTTATTTCCCAACATCTGTATAAGGAGATAAGGCTACAGAGCGTAGGTTTTTGTCCTTTGACATAAAAAAGGAGCCTTTTCTCCTCATAAGCTTCAGTCCATGAACTAAAGGTTGTGTGTTAACCTTTTCTAACTCTTTAAATATTTAGTCTAGCTAATATTTCAATGAATTGTTTTTTCTTCTCGTAAGGATGGGCAGGCAGGAAGTGGGGGAGCATTGAGCCGTAAGTTCCAAGGCTATACATTAAGTCTTCACACTGTCTTCCCCACTTACGGAATAGGGCAAGGACATTGAAATCTTAAGTAAGCTGAATCAAGATCCTTTGCCATCTTCAAACTGTGCGAATCAGAATATTGCCCCAGAAGAACGATTGCGTAGTTGTATTAAGGACGATCGAGAGCCAATGATGGCATTTAAAGTCCAATTTTACACACGAGGTAAATAAAAACTAATGATAATTCTGAAAACAAAATTGTGTTCAGTGCAATCGTGATGGACATAACGAAAGCACATGTTTTTGAATTCACGACTTTTTGGATTGGTGGGGCAATTGACCCCGTGGTTGTCGTGGACCAAGAGTGGCTCATGGTGGTGTCGGGGCATGGAGAGGGCGTGGAGGTACCGGAAGAGGAGGCATGACAAAAAGGGCAAACAAAGTGTGATACACGGATATGTGATCCTTGCCGAACTGTGGTACATGGGGAACCACGGAGGGGCGCACTTGGATGGACAATCGCAAAAATACGCATTTGTGGAGTCGCCACCAATTGTTATGGAAAAATGGAACCGTTCGAATACTACATGTCATGTCAAGACACAAAGTAATGATATGAAAACTAAGAACTCGTTACCATTAGCATTCTTTGTCTAGAATGACTCTCGTGAATGCCAATGAACACAGATATTCACAGAGATCTGGAATAAGGGGTGAGGGTACGTATTAGGAAGCTCTTTAATCGAACAACTAATCCCGCCCGCCTCGATAGCGGTCTCTACTCATGATTAGGGAAATCGTTCGTATTTGATATGTTATCGATTGTATGCAAGCAATGCAACATCCAACGTTTTAATCATAACCTGTGAATTAGACTATGTCGGTGACCATGTAATTAGCACTCTATTTGGTCGAAATAGGGAATTTAGAATGAATCATATACGAAAGACAAAGAAATCATACAATTACAAAATAAGATGATTACAATGAATTACGGGATCTACGGGATCTACGTCAGAAATATACTCAAAACGGAGGTTTTAAGAAAAGGAAAAGGTTTGAAAACTTAAAGACAGATCAGGAGCAATAATACGATTAATAGTTAACTAAATACGTAATTCTGACATAAATCAACCCTGAACAGGCGCATCAACAGCCGCGTCCTCTAGAAGAGGCGCATCACTTGTTGCGTCTGTTCTTGAGTTGAATTCTGACTGTGAAGTCAGAATCGCGAGCGGTTAATGTTTTTTTGTATATTTACGATGGATTTATTGACCTATGACTCGAATGGAAGTGATTTAATATATTAATTACTATAATTTGTATCAATAACGAATCTAGAGATTTGATATGAACGAATCGAATCTTTAAAACCCAAATTTGATTCAAAGACGAAAACCCGCTAATATTGAATTATTAGGGATCTAAGCCAAGAACAAAACTTTTTACGAAGGATTAATAGAAAAGGAATAAAATAAGAAAAGGGAAATAAAGACGTAGAAACCATGGGAAGAAGAAGAAGAAGAAGAGCAGGGGCATGCAGCCTTTGGAAGTGGCGCAACAGATGCTGCGACTCTTCGAAGAGGCGCAGATGCATCTGCGTTTCTTCTCGACGTCTGATCACTATTGAAAAGGTTTTATGAAAATGGTTTTGATTTGAAATCGATTTTGAATCTATTTCTGACGTGAATCTTACATTAATAAATAAATAAATAAATAAATAATACAAAATAAAAAGACGGGATTTTCACCCTCAGACTTACATGTTGACGAAACGAGATATTAACTAAGTTAACGTTTTAGCAATAGCTCGACTCGAATGTATGTAGAAAATGCCCTCGTTAAAGGACTAAAATTGATTAGATTCATTTAAATTATTGATTGTGTAGTGATCAAAGTTGTCGGTAAATGCAATAACGTGACGGGTACCCAGAAGGATCTGAGCTTACGTGGTCGATTGATCAAGCACGTAGATGTTGATAGCTTAGAGCAAGGTCTAGAATGCAAAGAGAGAGAAGAAAAAGGGCAAAACACTCGCGTATTTTAAAAGTGAGAACGAAGCTCTCCTTTTATAGCCGAAAATACGAAGAGTTTGGGAACAACACAAACTTATTCTGAAAAACAGAGAAAACAGGCTGGGGAAGAGGCGAACCAGGAACTGCGATCCTTCGAAGAGGCGCAGCATTTGCTGCGTCATTTTCCCAAAGGTTTCCTTCTGCGGAAGGAAGATTCTCATGTTTCTATTATGTAATTGTGGTTGATCTATACTTCAATTCAAACATTAGAGGTTGAATTTTAATTTATAATGTTTGTTGCCGTAGTAGAACGACCAATTGTGTAACAACCCGGATTTCACAACAAAGGAAATGCATAATAATAAATAATTCATCAGAGTATAAAGATGAAATAGGGGTCAAGGTGGCGGAAACACCTGACCAATCCGGATCGCTACTAAATCCAAAACTAAACTATTACATTACTAGTATTCTCTAAGGAAACCTAGAATCCTAAACATATTATTGGTCTCGCCACAAGTCTCTCCAGCCCAACATCCAGACAAGCAGCATCCAAATTCAACCTGAGAATGGGGGTCGACAATCAGTCGGGAGTAACTAGATGCTCTCCCAGTCATGTTTACAACAAGCTGAATTAATCGACAGTAAATAATAACTGAAAATACTCATGAACGACATGTGAAGAAAATTATTAAGCATGTCATAATATAATCCTCATAAATCATCAATAACAGGATAAGAACAACCGAAATGGGAGCGTATAAAACCTGCCTCCACTTACCAAGCATAGCATATAGAACGAACGCCGTTAGAGCCAATAACAACTGCCTCTAACTGTCAGAGCGTATAACAACTGCCTCTGAACGGATGGAGCGTATAACAACTGCCTCCATCGGTGTGGACCGTATAACAACTGCATCCACGGTACTATGTATAGCGTATAACAACTGCCTATATATCTAAGACCTGGCCAGACTCTCGATGCATTAACTGTACACCGAACGACACACGGGAACCAAAGCGTATAACAACTGCCTCTAGCCAATCCCGAACATAGACCTACGGCAAATCCCCTAAGGGTAGCGTTTGCTCATTCTGATCGGCATTTAACTGATACCTCTCATCATTTATACAGCTAGCCTATAAACCATAAACCACAGTACAGTTTAACTAACTGTACAAACAAGTGAATAATATCACAACTCATAACATAAAACAATATAACCAACTGAACTATTATATCGAAAAGAGTAACCAACAAGATATAAACTCACAATATTATAATATAACTAACTATAACACAACATATGAACAAGCACATAGGATCAAAGGTTATAGTACCTTGAACTATAACATTACACTTTAGAAGTCACGTTACAGTTCGAGCTACCATAACATCGAGCATAAAATCATGTATATATATTCAACGTTATAGTACCTCTTACTATAACCTCCACTTAACCCTAGTAAAGTTATAGTAACTTCAGCTATAATCTTAGTTAAGCGTGTCAGGTTATAGTATCATCAACTATAACCTTCACTTAACTTCAGCAAAGTTATAGTACTTTCAGCTATAACTTTCACTCAACTTTAGTGAAGTTATAGCACTTCAACTATAACCTTAGTTGAGCGTGTCAGGTTATAGTATCATCAATTAGAACCTTAACTTTACTTCATCAAAGTTATAGTACCTTCAGCTATAACTTCCACTCAACTTTAGTGAAGTTATAGCACTTCAAGCTATAACATTATGCGTGCGAGGTTATAGTATCATCAACTATAACTCTCTTCCGTCACGGGTTAGTCCTCTATAACACCATCACCGAGGGGTCGACTCCATGGTACAAACCGTCATGTCAGCACAACGAGTCTTGTTATAGTACACCGCACCATAACGTCACTTTCAAAGTTATAGCTCAAATAGGTAAAATCAAGGTATCTTACATGCAAATTTATAGTTTAATAAGCTATAACCTTAATGATGTAAACCATAACCCTAATTAACAAAATAAAACCCTAATCAACAAAACCCTAGCCTCTCCTCTCAAGGGAGGCTACGACAAACCCCACGATCCTTCTTAGGGTCGTGAATCACCAACAAAGGCTAGGGTTCGAATCTTGAACCCTAGTTTGCACCACAACGACAACATGATATTTTAAACAACAATTAGATATACAATTTAAATAAAAATATCAAACATGTATAATAATTACTACACACGCATCAAATCATATAATCAATCATCATTCATGTTAATTAATTCACTTTCTATAAACACAATTAAAGGAAAACACCTAGTTACCTTTTTAGCGTAAAATCTACGATAAATCCTCTTCTAGAATATAACAATCTTCCTCCGGATTGTCCACGAAGCCTTCACCATCATCATTAACACGTGCCAACAATAATAATGATCCTAGTTAATAATCTAGCGCATAAAAATACGAAAAGATGGAAATAAAATATAAAACTTACAACGATTGAAGAATAAATTGGCTAGGATCGATCTAGGAACGAAGATGAATGATTAATGATGAAGAAATATGGAAGAAGGGGCACGAAACCCTAGGGAATGGGCAGCCACCACACGGCACAAAGGGAGGAAGAAGAAGAGAGAATTAGGTTTAGGGTTTTCAAATAAAAGAAAGGGAAGGAGGTTAGGTTTAGCTTGGTATTTATAGAGAAGCTAATGGGCATTAGGGTTTAACTAGAAAATAGGCCCAATAAGAAATAATAAGGAGGGTTTGACCCAACAATGAAGTTATACTGACATTAGGTATAACTTAGACTAATAAAATAAGAACTTCCAAGAAATAATTAATTAATTCGAATAAAATAAATAGCGGAAATTCGAGGGTGTTACAAATTGTTATAAAAAAAATTAAACGAGTTCGTAATGATAATGGACCCGATTTTAACTACTTGAATAACTATTTTGTGAAGAATAAAGGGATTTTGGAGACATCCTGTGTTGGAACGCTGCAACAATATGTCCGGGCTGAGTGTAAACATAAATATATCTAACTATAACATGCGCTTTACGTTTCCGGGGCATTTGCCAATGAAATGGGGGTCGGGGGTGTGGGTGGGGGAGATTGGTGGCGAAGGCCTGCTATTTAATTAATCGTGTACCTTTAAATGTGCTTGATTTTAAAACTCCAGATGAGTGATTATTAGGAAAAGAACCTGGTTTAAGTGCAATACGAGTGGTGGGATGTTTGTGTTATGCTCATAATAAAAAAAATCAAAAGGGGACAAATTATTAGTAAAAGTCGTAAATGTTTTTTTATGGGTTATCCATTTTGCTAAACAAATGGATGATTATTATATGATTTGGAGAAAAGGGAACTACTTGTTTTGCGTGATGTTGATTTATATGAACATGTTTACCCTTTGGCTGGAAGCAATGTAGACCATGAGTTTCCTATAGTAGAAGCAAGTAATGAAGAGTTCTGTTGTGACGATTTTAATTACATAGTGGATAAGGATGATATTATTGATATTATGATTGGGGGTTGAGACACCAATTGATAGTACTGAGAAGGTGCAGATAACGAGAGAGAACATAAAAAGTGTTCAGCCATAAAGTGATGTTGGAACAGTGCTCCATAAAGAGGCGGTTTTGGAGAGTGCACAGTAGAACAAGAAGTATTGCTAGAAGACACCAATAATGTATGAGGAAATGGGAAAAAGAAAACGTGGTAAGTTCCTAAACTCTCATTTTCGGGGTTGTGGTATCCATATGGTGGTGCAAAATAAAAGTCCATCTAACCTACAACTCTCTTCAACAACTACCCTCAGGTACTCCTTATCCAATTTCATACTTTGTATTAGGGCTGAGCAAAAATATACGATACGGTTTTATTATATGTATCCGATACGATATACGGTTTCAATTATACGGATTTCCGTATATCCGATACGAATTTCCGTGTATACGATACGGTTTATAAAAAACCGTATCGGATACGTATCGGCAAAATATGAAACCGGATATACGGTTTCCGATACGGTTTCTATTTTTAATATAAAATATAAAAATAAAATCATAAAACCACAAAATGTCGAGTATATCCGTGACTCAATCTTATTACTTTTATACATTTTTAAGTTATTTATTCTTATAATACGTGATACTCTTTTAACTTATTAAGAAAAATCATAAAATCACAAAAAAAATAAAAATAAGACATAAAATTTTACATAATTAAATGAAAAACCGGATACCGGATATACGGTTTCCGGATATACGGAAAAACCGGATATACGGTTTCCGGATATACGGAAAATCCGTATCGGATAAGGATACTCAAAATTGAGATTTTTAAAACCGGATATCCGATACGGTTTTGAAAACCGTATCGGATATACGGTTTTGCTCACCCCTACTTTGTATCATGTGAACGGTTTCAAATAGTTACAACAAGTATATATAAACTTAGAATGAAGGAAAATCACCTAAAACATTTCTAGAAGCAGTGAAACATGATGGATGGAGAAATGTCATGGCATAGGAGATTCGAGCATTAAAATATCAAAGAACTTGGGTATTGCAAGAGTTGCCTCCTAAGAAAAAACGAAAACACTAGGGACTCGGTGGATATATACTTATAAACGAGATGAGGATGGGAGTCTAGAAAAAATTAAAAGAAAGACTTATAATATTCAGAAATCATTAAATATAGGATATTTTCTACATCGAGACTTTTACTCAAGTGGCTAAGATGGTAATAGTAAGAACATTTCTTGAAGTTGCAGCAATAAAGGTTTGGATAGTAAATCAGATAGATGTCTACAACGATTGTTTGCATGGTGATCTAGACGAGGAGTAGCTCCGGGATTTGAGAAAAGAGACAACAAAAATAAGGTGTGTAGAATAAAGAAATCAATGTACGGTTTGAAATCGTAGTTAACTAACTATTAGTCGTATAATCGCTCCTAATCTGGATTCTAATTTTCAAATCTTTTCCTTGTTCTTCAAATCTCCGTTTTGGGATATATTTCTGACGTGGATCCCGTAATCCGTTGTAATCTCATTTAGTCATTATAATTGTATGATTTTTCGTTTCTCTCTCATATGTAATTAATTCTAGTTCCCATTTCGACATAATTTAGTGCTAATTACATGTTCACCGACATAGTCTAATTCACATGCTAGGGTTAAAATATTGGATGTTGCATTGCATGCATATAATCGATAACACATCAAGAACGAACGATTTCCCTAATCATTAGTAGAGGCCGCTATCGAGGCGGGAGGGATTAGGTGTTCGATTAAAAAGCTTCCTAATACGTACCCTCACCCCTTACTCCAGATCTCTGTGAACATCCGTGTTCATTGTAATCCACGAGAGTCATTCTAAACATAGAATGCTAAGAGTAACAAGTTCTTAGTGCTCATGTCATTACTTTGTGTCTTGACATGGCATAAAGTATTCGAACGATTCCAACTTCCCATAAAAATTGGTGGCGATTCCACAAATGGGTATTTCTACACTTGTTCCAATCCGTGGTCCCGCCGTGTACCATAGTTTGGCGACTTCGCTTGGGAAAATACACTTACGTGTTACCCAGGGGAAAACTTGAACAAGGTTAGGGAATAGTTTGTATAAGACAATTGTCGATTTTCATTACTCGACCTTCTTAGGTCGTTTTATTTGGCCTTCCTAGGATCAACCCAACCCATTTCGACCAATCGTCCTATCCGGACGGTCCAAATTCTTATCTGGGCCTAAGGATAGATAACGATTGACGTCAACCATACCACGGTACGTAGTCATGTTAGTATCAAGAGCTTTCACTACTCGAGGAAATGGACTAGGAACCGACCTTAGTCATGTTTGGCGCGGACCTCTCCACAGACCTTGAGTTTGATTGCTTGGTATGGCAACCCACCCTTTAAACCAAAACCATTTTAAATGCACCCAGCAAACCGTTATAATGCATGTATAAATATGTATAACCCATACGTGGTCACCATTTTGTAAATAAAACCACGACGAACTTTCTTAAAACAAAATCCTTTTCAAAACTGTAAAAAAAATTCAAAGGTGGCCTAAAATAGCGCAAAATGAGTCGAAACTCTGTCCAAACGGCTGGTCAAAGTCATTTCTCCACTTCGAGTCAACACTCCTACAACCACACTACGGTTGTCTAGGTAAAACATTTCAAACTAGTCATTTTCAAAACTCACTTAAACACAGTGGCACACTCCCACTTCACAAGTCTAGTCTTTTTTAGTAAGTGTGCTAGAATGGTCGATCACGTTTTGATCCGTCTTTGGTCTCTTGCTCAATTTCCAAGATGCCTGGAACTAGTCAACTAAGTGTTCATCCACCCAAGCAAAATGGTAATGATCTAGTCCTAGCTGCGCTCATCCGTCTCCAAACAAGTCAAGACCAAGCTTATGCTCGCCCCAATGCCATTGAAGGCCGAATTGTTGCCGTAGAAACTAGCAGGTTGCCACCTGCAGACACTCTTGACCCTAGTGTACACGATAACATTCACCCATCATGGGACAACCAGAAGTCAATCCCGCACTAATTCTTACTGAAGCTGAAAAGCGACTCCAATACTTAGAGGAGCAACTAATGTACCTCAAGGGAGATGACATCTACATGGAGAACAATCGCAAATATGAAGCGGGTAAATACCCTATTGCCAACCAACTTCAACATGACTGACATCCCAAATTTCAAGGGGCATGAAAACCCTTTGGATCACATCCGTGCTTTCAAAGATTACATGTCTATCAAAGGCATCATTCCTAAGCAGTGGTTCTATTCTCTCTCGACACCATTCCTAAGCAGTGGTTCTATTCTCTAGAACACAATAAAATCGCAACATGGGATGATGTCGCAATTGAGTTCGCCAAATAATACGTAGACAATGCTGAAATCCAAGTTAATATGCATATTCTAGAGGTTCTTACCCAAAATGAGAAAGAATGTTTCGCTGACTTCCTAAGTAGGTGGAGGAAGACTAGCACACAGTTGGTTGAACGTCCAGATGAAGCCACTCTTGTGGAAACGTTCGTGGACAATTTGAGACATATTTATGCAAACCACCTTAAGTACCAAAACATAAAGGCTTTTAAAGATTTAACTGTGATAGGAAAAATAATCGAAGACGACATCCGAAAAGGGCTCTTGTCCAAAACGATAGGTCGCGGATACAAAGGCACACCAAGTCGTTCGTATGGCCCGACTAACAAAACCGATGAAGTCAATCTTGTTGAACCATCCAAAAAGAAAAACTCACAAAGAAAGTTGACAAACATCGGTGATACGTATTCCAATGCCTTGAAAATATTGACACAGTAAGGCAAGCTCCAAGCCATAGGACCTACGCCTGATCCGGAAAAGAAAACTAGGTTCTGGGATGAGAACGCCTACTGCGAATATCATAGGGGCAAAGGGCATGATACAGAAAAATGCATCAAAGTGAGGCATGTTCTTCAAGATATAATATAAATCGTCTACCCATACATCCCTGGGGTAAACCCAACAATACTCATAATCCTCTTGGAGTTCTGATGATTACAGATGAAGAATCCACCTTGGATTGTTCACATCTCATTTCCCCAATCGAAGATGAGATTCACATGTTATAAAATGAGGGAAGATACTCTATCATTTCTCCTACCATCACTGACTTCAGGGCATGGGCTAAGAGTGTAAGTAGACAAGTTTCAGAACTTGAAATCACTATATCATCTCTACGCATTCCGGGCGCCACGCCCTAAGAAAGCGTACCATGAATTCCAATTTTATCTCAAGAGTCTACAATGCAAGAGGTGATCACCACATCTGATGATCTAGTCGAGCGAATAATCGCTTTGGAAGCCAAAATCATTAGCCTGAGAGAACTCAATACCGTCAACGAGATATGGGTCGATGACGATGAGGATGGATACCTCATAAAACCTCATTAAACCCAAGATAGTAAAAATATAGTCAGGGTTGGTGAAGTTCAAGACATAGACTATCTTACTCGATCAGGGCGTCCCTATCAAGGTGTCTCTCAGAATGGTCCTACCACTAATGGTCCAGGTACTAACACCAACGTCGTCACCCCAAATGATAGCAAAGATACATCTACTGACCATCTACTGAAACAACTACAGAAGACAAAGGCTGATCTTTCAGTCTGGTAGTTAGTTGCGAGCTCATTTCTCTATCGCCAAGCTTTATTACATGCATTGGCAAAACTGAATGAAGCGCATGACTGTACACCTGACGACGTAGTCAACTTGGTCCTCCAAGACTCAGTTAAGCTAAGTAACCCAGTTACTTTCTCAGATGAGGATTTACCTCCTTTCGGTGCCAGTCACAATCTCGCTCTATATATCACAATCACGTACCTAAAGAAGAAGGTACCAATGACTTTGATAGATGATGGATCTACACTCAATGTCATACCACTAAAAACAGTGCGTAAGGTGGGCATGAAAGAATCAGATTGGACTTCTACCAACCAAGGTGTTCGAGCATATGAAGGGATACGACGATAGGTGATATGGCTAATCAACCTCACGATAGCCACTGGGCGAATCGAACGAAAACTCAACTTCCAAATTGTGGACATCGAAGCATCCTTTAATATAATATTAGGGAGGCCTTGGATTCACGGTTCCAAAGCGGTAACATTCACCTTGCACCAGAAGATCACAATTCCTCTAGACGCCAAAGTGGTAACGATCACTTCGTTACCCATCAAGGTTGTAATAGAGAAAATGTCCAACAACTAATTAATCACAGATCCAGTATATGAGCTTAGAGGATTTCAAAGCATAAATCTCGTAGAGAGTGAGTTAGGACCTCTATACTTCGATCCATACTCTAAGTTAGTGGTCAACCACATTCTCAAATCTCATGGATACTTCCCAGGAATGCTATTGAACCCCATCAGAAAAAGTACCTTTACACCTTACAAAGAGGGGAATTCTGAAAAGATACCATTAGGATTAGGGTACAAACCCACAAAGAAAGAAACTCTGAAAATGCTTACCCAAGTCCAAAATCGTAAAAGTAAGGGAATCCATATGCAACCTTATCTCACTACTCTTAACGAATATTTCGTTAGAGAGAGGAGCCAAGAATACTTTCACGGGTTTCCCGAACCTTGGCCCTATAGAGGAATACAATTAGCTGGAATCGAGGTCTTCCACGATTGCTATTTTATACCTTCAGAAACAGTTCCTACCGTCAAAACCTGTCAAACACCTTGTTTAGACGAACAAGCCGTTAATCTTCTGTTTGGAGAGGATCGATTCGTCAGAGCTGCACAGGATGATATCATTACCATGATACTTGAGGACGATCATTTCAACCCTACAACATTGATCACCGACGCTGGCTCAAGTCTGCCGAAAGGATGGAGTAAGTCGATCAAATTGACCAACAACCAAGGGAAGCTCTTCAAGGTCACTACGGGAGAGAGAGAGATGTTCAAAGGAAAACCAGGAGAAAATGAATTCGAGTCAGAGTCAAAATCAGAGTAGGAGTCTAACGAAATTCCTAGAGAGTCTCCTTCTGCCGTCACCCCTCATCCCTTTATATCTCCAAGCATATCATCTAATAATAACAGCAGTTTGGGGAATGTCCCAGCAGCTGTTCCTTTACTGCCACTGATTACTGAACATATGGCCTCTTTGTTTCAGCTATTTTCAAAATTAATATGAATTAATCAGATTCTACTCCTTGTGTTTTTCTGAATACAATTCTATTTATGATGATAATGAGGATGATCCTGACCCAGACTCAATCGATTTACCTCCCCATATAATTAAAGAAATACTACGAGAGTGGGAAGAGGCACTAGTTATGGAAAATACTGAACCCATTGACGTAGGGACCGAACTAGAACCTCGAGAAGTTAGGATAGGCACGACCTTAAACCTAACCGAAAGGGCCAGTTTCGTCGGCCTCCTACAAGAGTTCAAAGATGTTTTTTCTTGGTCTTACAAAGACATGCCAGGGATCAACAAGGATATTGCAGAGCACCGAATTCCAATTAAACCAGGTTTCAAACCGGTAAAACAGAAACTTTGTCGGATGAGGACTGAATGGGCTCTTAAGATCAAAGAAGAAGTCGATAAGAAATTTAAAGCCGGGTTCATCAAAGTTTCCGAGTACTCTGACTGGGTAGCTAACGTAGTTCCCGTACCCAAAAAGTATGGGCGAATCCGGGTTTGTGTTGATTTCAGAGATTTGAACAAAGCAAGTCCCAAGGACGATTTTCCCCTACCAGACATCAACATATTGGTAGATAATACAGTAGATCACGCGTTATTATCCTTCATGGATGGGTATGCCGGGTATAGATCAAAATTGCCGAAGAAGATATTCATAAGACAACTTTCGTCACTCAATGAGGCACATAATGCTACACAGTTATGCCATTTGGGCTAATTAACGCCGGAGCCACATATCAACATACCGCAACCACTTTGTTACATGACATGATGCATAAAAAAGTAGAGGTATACGTAGACAATATGATTGTCAAATCCAAAGACATGAAGGGACACATTGACAACCTCCGTAAGTTCTTCCTCAGATTGCGCAAGTACAACTTGAGACTCAATCCTCAGAAATGTGCATTTGGAGTAACGTCCGGCAAACTTCTGGGATATGTCGTCAGCCATAGAGGAATAGAAATCGATCCATTCAATATGAAAGCCTTAATCGAAATGCCGCAACCCCAAACAGAGAAGGAAGTTAGAGGATTCGTAGGAAAAGTACAATATGTGAGCCGGATCATATCGAAACTCACCATGATCTGCGTACCTATTTTCAAAAAGCTTAAAAAGACAGATCATACCATTTGGGATGACGACTGCGAAAAAGCATTTGACAAAATTAAGGAGATATTGGCTAAACCACCAGTGTTAATGCCTCCTCAACGAGATCAACCTCTTGGTTTATATCTCACAGTCACAGAAAAAGCCATGAGGGCTATGCTCGCGCAGACTGTCGGAAAAGAAGGAAGGGCTATCTACTACATTAGTAAGAAGTTCTTAAAGTATGAGTGTAAATACACACCTCTCGAAAAGACGTGCCTCGCTCTTGTGTAGGAAACAAAGAAGCTACGCCAGTACATGCTTAGCTACTCCGTCAAAGTATACTCCAAAATGGACCCCATCAAATACCTTTTCGAGAAACCGATCCTCAACGGATGTGTGGCAAGATGGACCTTAATGCTCTCAGAGTTCGGCCTCAAATATATACCTCTGAAAGTCATAAAAAGTCGCGACGTTGCTGAGTTTTTTTGCAGATTACCCTATCAACGATGCTCAGACATTAGACAAGTGCTCATTTCCAGACGAAGACGTACTAAAGACTTGTGTGGATTCCTGGGACCTTTATTTTGATGGTGCATCAAATTTAAGAGGATTTGGAGTGGACGTATTGCTCATTTCTCCTGAAGGTGAGCATACCATGCTATTTGTCAAGCTCGACTTCCAGGTGACAAATAACGCAGAATACGAAGCTTGCCTCATTGGTCTACAAGCAGCAGTCAATTTAGAAATTAAAAATCTTGGGGTTCATGGAGACTCCTCCTTGATCATCAACCAGGTTACAGAATCATGGAAAATTCGAAGTAAAAGTCTAGCACCATATCAGGCAAGGATAGACCAAGTCGCCTAGTTCTTTGATCAAGTCACTTATCTACATATACCTCAAGAAGAGAATCATTTCACAGACGCTCTTGCAAAAATTGCGGCCATGATTAACATGCCAGACAACATGATCGAAATGCCTTTATGCATCGAATGACTTTTAGAACCAGCTTATGTGCAGCAACTTACAAATGAAAGCCCAGAGGAATCCTGATTCCAAGCCATTCTAAACTGCAAACTCAATGGCACATACCCACCAGAAATAGATAAGAGGGGACAACGCGCCATACGCCTATTAGCCTCTCAATACCTCCTTATGCAAGGAGAACTGTACAAAAGAACACCTCTTGGTGTCATATTCCGTTGCCTTGATCATTCACAAGCACAAAAAGTAATGGAAGAAGTTCACGATGGAGAATGCGGTCCCCACATGATTAGACCCATGATGGCAAAGAAAATCACACGTCTAGGATACTACTGGACGACAATGGAGTCATATTGTATTAAGTACGTCAGACACTGCCATAATTGTCAAATCTTCGGGAATGTGCAGCATGTTCCTCCTTCGATGCTTTACACCATGACATCTACTTGGCCATTTTATGATTGGGGAATCGACATCATTGGAAAGATCACCCCAGCTGGAATAAGAGGTCACTGCTTCATTCTGGTAGCTATCGATTACTTCACCAAATGGGTCGCACCAGCATCCTACACTAGTCTCAACGGTAAAAATGTGGTAAAGTTTATACAAACCAATATTATCTGCCGATATGGTTGCCCACATGAAATCATCAGTGAGAACGGCTCACATTTCCAGGCTAAGACTGAACAAGTGCTAGCCAAATACAAAATCAAGCATCACCATTCCTCGCCTTATGGGCCTCAGACTAATGGCGCAGTAGAGGCAGCTAATAATAATGTCGTCACAATCCTCAAGAAAATGATCGACAATTACCGCGATTGGCAGAGCAAAATACCCTTTGCATTATGGGGCTATCGCACTTTAGTTAGGACACCCACTGGGGCCAAGCCTTTCTACTTAACTTACGAGATGGAAGTTGTACAACCAATGGAAGTTGTACAACCAGTAGAACTAGAAACCCCATCTCTACGTATTATTTTGGAGAGTGAAATTCCGAAAGTTGACTGGAAAAGAGATAGATATGATGAACTTGGCCTCTTGGACGAGCGAAGACTGCGTGCCTTACATAATGTACAGTCATATCAAGCATGTATCAAACGAGCCTTTAACAAACGGGTTAAATCCAGAAACATCAAAGAAGGGGACTTGGTGCTCAAATCAGTCAGAGCCCTCCTACCTGTTGATCCACGAGGAAAGTTCAAACCTAACTAGGCTGGGCCTTTCTTAGTCAAATCCATATTCTCAGGGGGTGCAGTTACAATCACAGACTTAGATGAAACGAGTTCGTTAACCCTACCAACCTAGATCAATTGAAACGGTACAACCCTTAGCATAAGTCGAACAAGAAAACTAGGCGCGCCTCGCGTCAACCCACGTGTCGCTCATGCGACACAAAATAAAACCGGCCCTGGCCAGATATTTAATGTCACTATGCTCTTGCATTTTGACGTTTGGATAATCCTCATGTCATCAAGTAAATTGAATTGTACTTCTTTTGGGAGTAAGCAAGGCACACGCCACCTTTTTCTAAAGTTCATTACAAGCTCTTGCTTCGAACAATTATTCTTTTACATTTTCGAACTACGCGCAGGGTTTGATTTCATTTTTTCTAATGAATACGTAGGTAATCCTTCACAGGATTTAACCCGTCATTATCTTAAAATGTGAATAGAAGGACATTTGTATTTGCATTTGAAATTCGAGAAGAGTAATAAAAGAAAATCACATCAGTTTCTTAACTAAACTTGATCTTTTATTCTTTATTTCGTTATTAAAAATAATACGCCACATACATAAATAAATGCTGAAACAAACGCTAGGCTAGGATTCTACAAACCCCATCATTTATTACAACTCAAAAAAAATACTAAACAATAAAATGTGACTAAGGCTATTCTTCCATCTTCCCCTTGCCTTTGTCACCCGTGTCATTCTTTTTGTCCCGACCACGAGCTGAGCGCTCTTGTGCTATCTCAGACCTAATCACCAACGGTCTTTCTCGCGGTCTAGCCTTACCATTCATATCCATCACCATCTTCACGGCACGAGTAGTTCTCGGTTTCTTCGCTGGATGAACAACTAGGAATCCGGCTTCTTCTTCCCCTTCAGTCAGATACTTTTCTTTCTCTTTAGCCGTCTCGCGGATTTTATTATCTATAGGCTTGTGTTTCCTCAGTTTCTCACGTTCCTCAGGAGTACTAGCCTTTCTCCATTGCAAGTATGAGCAAGATACTCATAACGAGCCAACTGGAACAGGTATATACCACATGTTCCTCTTAACCCACCTAGCGGCCCATTCCTTACAAGACTCTAGTGTATAAGCCAAGGCAGTTTGGGGAACGGTATCAAGCCTTGGAGTTTTCTGTTTAACGCCCACTTGCCTCAACAGTCTTTCCGGAAATATACATACCATAAATTCTAAGCCATGAAGACGAACTGCAGAGTAGAATCAAGAGATGATACCCCAGTAACTACCTGAGATGCCACCATGGCACGATCCATCGAATAAGGGGACCGCCTTCACTCTTCAGCTTATTTTCCCAATAATTGCATATCCAGGAAAAGTCCACCATGTAGAGCATGTTTCTCATAGTAATTGATCGAGCACGATATCTCGACACATTAACTAGGGGCTCGATCAATCGCAGCTGTTCCATCAGCCATATCTGCAGCAAAGAAAAAGAACACATCAAACGAAATACAAAAAAAAAAACAAAAAACGAAACAAAAAAGGATGAGACGAAAAAAAAAAGACAAAAAAAAAGAGTGAGAAAAAAAAAAGAAAGGAAAGAGTTCTTACTTGCAAGATGCTGGAACTGCCAAGTTATGGGAATTCTCGATTCGCCTTCCTATTATCCAGGCCAAGAATAATCTCTCCTAGACAAAGGCATGCCGAGCTCTTGCGCAGCTCTATTTGTTCTACCAGATTCAAGAAAAGAGGGTCCCCTCTCATCTCCTTATCAATGTGGCCTTGCAAGATATAGCAATGCAAAAGGCAAAATCCAAAGGCTCTGCGGCTCGCAACATATGATATAGAAGGGTCCTCCCTATATATGAACCGATCGACGAAATCGTTCATACGGACACCTTTCGAGGTCACATAACGATCTACCTCAACCTTGGTCAATCCCAGGAGGTCCCTGAATTTATTCTTATACCCTTGGGAGCTAAGGGGAATAGTTGGTGCGTCATCAGGGTCCCATCCTCCAATGGCGTCTATTTCCTCATGAAAGGGACAAATATCGCTTCCAGGAAAGGCAAAAACATGCAAATTTGGGTCCCAATATTCAAGACAAGCATCCAAGAAAGGCCTCACAGCCTTCACCAATTTAAGGCTCAAGATCGATCCTAAATTGAAAGCACTCATATCATGTTTTTCTACATTTGTGAACTCATTAGTCCACTCCTTAAGATAATTTTCAAAAGCATCCATAATTGTGAAAGTTTTTTGTTTTTAGTGAGATTGTGTGATAGACGTATGTTAGACAGAGAAATTATATGAATAATAACTTCCCCGACACATCTATTTATACTATTTGCGCTTTCCCAATTTTAATCAGAGACGGACTCACCCAGGAACAGACGCAGCATGAGCGGCGCCCTTTCGAAGAGTAGCAACTCTTGTTGCGCCTCTTCCCTAGGTCCTTTCTCCTGATTTCCAGCTTTGGATCTTTCCTAATTTACGTCCAACTATAAATCAACATTCCTATAGGATGAGGACTCAATAATGCGCCAAATTTCAATATTATTGGATTTTCTAATCCATGTCAGGTTCACTTCTCGAGACGGAAATCGACATTGCCGCCAAACGAGCACATCTGTCCTAAAAAGGTTTGCTCGTGTTGTAGGCTGAAAAGCTTAGTGATCGGTCCGCTAGTTCACGCAAATTCGAAGAAGTTATCACGGACGAGCCGCATGCAGGGAAACTTGCACGCGTATTTGGTTGGTCGGATTGAACCTCACCACACCTCACGAAAAGGGAGTCAGAACCCTGGGATTAGGGAAACCTGCCAGTTGCTAAGATAATTCAGGCGCATATCAGTAAAGGGGCGGGAGAGAAAGAGAGTGGATAAGTCAAAGAGTTAGCACTTACAGATGATAAAGAAGCAGATTCTGCATACCTAAGTGCCAGGGCACAGAAACTAGACAGCTCACAACTAAGATAGCGTGCAAACTAGAAGAGTTGCCTCCTTCGCTCACCTGGTAGCTTATCGAATTCGAGGAAGACCCCCAGAGCGAGCAGCAATTTATAAAGATATAACAAGAGGGATTAAGCTATCCATCGGAATTTCGTGAGCTCTCGTGGCAAGAAAGAAGGAGTCGGCAAGCGCACTAAAAGGGTTTGTCGATTTCTTACCGCAAGAAGGAATATCGAGCCTTGCTTCTGAGGACATTGATCCAAAGCTCAAGCCCATGCTTCACTTAGCGACTCAGGATTTCAGATATCAAGTACGATCTGTTTGTCATGACCCGTTCAAAGATCTTCGTGAACTTATTGGTGCAAAAGCTGAAGCGTGCAAGTGATACTGGTCCCATTCTTCTCTAGAGTAGAAAATAAATGAGATGTTGTAGGAACGCCGCCCCATGTCTTATATTGTAGGGGAAGCCCTTAACTTCTCAGACACTATGCATCCATTTCGTGAGAGCATTAAGGCGGAGTCAGCTATGCAAGATTACTTTCACTTCCCAGAGATTATGGGAGGAAGTTTCTAATTAAAGATAAGATTTGATGCGGGATTTTCATTTTCTTTTCATTTTTAAGGGAATCATTTTCGGATATTTTCTGCAAATTTCTTTATAAACTTACATTTCTATAAAAATTTCTTTTTTAGGGGGTAGCCCTCACTACCATTCGGTTCTTTTTGCACATTCCATTTTTGCTTTGCACCAGTTTAGGCCATCAATATGCTACCTGTAAATTATGTGATTTCTATTATGTGATTTCTATGTGTATTTCGGCAGCACGACGACCGAAACCGTCGTCTACCAAACCTATTCTTTATACTAACCTGCAGGAACAGAAAATACCAAACAATAGAGGTACTCAAAAGAGGCATGTACATCAAATTGGGGGCTCTCGCCCTAAACAAAATCCAAAAATCCAAAACTGGGGGCTTTCGTCTGAAACAAAGTCAACATATACAAAAGCAAGTCAAAATGTACAAGTCAACAACAAAATATATCTAATCCTCATCACCACCCAGCATGGCCACGGTCACCTCGAGAGCGCAATCTCAGCATCCCTAGCATCCAGCTCCCTCAACAGGCGAGTCGTCTCTTCCCGAGACTCCGCCGGCTCTCTCTCCAAGTCTCTCTGTGAAGTAATTCCTCATGTCAGTCATTTCATTTCAAAAATAGATAAAGATACAATAAGAAGGAAATAGAGGTTCATATCTGTTGATCCCGGCCACCTGAGAGCGCCTTGATGGCTTTAGCCCGCAACCGGTTGGCGACCCTTCACAATACTACATGCCAAGACGGTGCCATCTGCATTCTAATGAAAATAAAGGTCAGATTAAATGCATTCCTATGCAATGAAAATAACGAAGATAGCCAAAACTACCCTCATCATTAGGTGCTGCCACTCCTCCAAGCCAGCATCGGTCAGCGCCTCACTAAAAACGCGGAGCTCTGAGATCGCCGTGAAGCCGGCCGCATCAGTGTACTCCAGCACCTCGGGGTAAGCTGGGGGCTCGACGCCCGCCACCTCGATCTCCTACAAAAGACAGATGGCTCTCTAATTGACCATAACTTGTCACTTTTCAAACCAATTCAATTCAAAATAAGCAATGCTTACCACTATCGGCCAGTACGCCAATCTCTGGTGAACGAACCCGGAGTAGTCCTCACCAAGAAGCAGGAGGGCGTCCCCACTCGCACCGACCAACTTAGCCTCTCTCTCGGCGTCATAGGGCTCCTTAAACATCGACCCCGGAGGATCGATGGGGACTGTAAAGGTGTCACGAGATCACTGTCGAGTCAAACGCTCACCCAGGTACCACATGGGTCCCATGGGCGTCCTCAACAACAACCGACTCACACTCCTAGGACGCAGGACCTCGGCCACGAAAGCTGAAGCATCCTAGTAGTCCCCCGAAGGTCTAGGAGCCCACTGGAATGAGGAAACAAGAAGTTCATTCCTATGATCAATTCTAAAAGGGTTATTTCCTAGGAATAATCCAAACTAAGTCTATCCTTCTCTTATTGATCCATACCATTGTTTAACTTATAAAAATCCAAACTATTACATCATCTGTCTTATATTGAACTAGCGCAATATATGACCTGATATAACCAGTTTTCCATCAGGTAATGATGTAGGTAAGTAGGTCCCTTTTCTTTTTTATCTCTTCTGACTTCTACTTCATTCTTCAATTCTTCGTTCTTTCATTTGTTCTTTCCTTCTTCATTCATGGATCACTAGCACCATTCCCAATCGCCCATTATAACCACTCAACAACCTCCAAAATCACCACCGTAAAAAACACCCCGCCGAACTCCGGCGGCTTTTCAATACCAACGCTGTTCCGACAGCAGGATTCGTAGTGAATGGTGGCGACTCTTCAACACCTGAAGTTCTAGTCACGTACCACCACCAATTCTACCCTAAGTCTAAACACATTTTCAAATGAAAATTTCAATCTTTTTCAATTTCGATTCCCAAATTCAATACTTCCATTGTCACTCCTTCTCTAAAATCAAAAGCTCAAACCATAAAAATTTCCCTTAAATCCCCAATTCTTTTTAGAAGATTATGTAGTTCAAATTAAATACTGGATTTAGTTTGAATTTATAGACTTAACTTGGATGAATTTCCTTTGAACTCAAGGCTGATTTTGGAAGAATTTGTGGCAATCAAACCCAGTTTGTAATGATACTCAATTGATCTACACTTGGCCTGGGATGCCCATTGACATTTTCCCAGTGCAGCTGCGAGTTTTGTCCATTTGAATTGAGGAAATTTTAGCTGCTCCTCTGGAGCAGTTGTTTATACATGTTTAAATTTGACTATGCTTAAGTTATTAATAAGAAGACTGGTAGCAATGAATTATTATTAATGGAGATGGTAATGGAAGGGGTCGGACCTAGATCAATGAACGGAGTTGTAGCAATGAAAATGGTGGATGATTATATTAATGGAGGTGATAACTGAAGAAGATCAAGTGGGTGAGGAAAGAGGGAGATGATACTTGATACGGTTTAATGATTTTAGTTTTTTTTTTCCTTCTAATGTAACTTGATGAATAGGTAGCCGGTTACCTGATGCATTTTGAGAAAAATGAGGGCGTAGTTCAAATTTTTTTTGAGTTAAAGTGTAGTATGGATTAATAAGAGAAGGAGAGCCATAGGTTAGATTATTCCTATGAAATAAACCATTCTAAAAAAGCAAAAGGTCGCTCATATGGTCATTTCTAAAGACAGAAAAAAAAAAATAAAGATACTTACGTGATCCAACTACAGGGCATTCACGCCCCTCCGACAGATATCGTAAGAAGAACGCTTCCTACGACACATCACCCAGTCCCTCACAACGGCATACGCTCTCGGCTCCGGCTCTGTCCCCTCTTGGGGGTGAAGCCCGGAAAGTAGGAGTACACCCACGCCTGCAAACAATACAATAATCTTTCGATCAAATGCAAGATAAGTTACTCAACTCATACAAAAAGGACGGTTCATACCTCCAGCAAGAACCCAGGACCAACAGTAGCAGAAGAAGTTCCCTTCTTCATCAGCTCTGGTCTGATCATGGACCTCATGTAACGGGTGAGAACCACAAAGCTAGGAGTAATCCAGTCCCGCCGACTTAGGCTACTCAAATCAGAAAGAAAGAGAAGAAGCTTCGTCGACCGCCTCTCCCCCTTGTTTTCGAAAGTTGTATCCAAATACTGATTAAGAAAGGCCCGAATCAGGCTAAGGTTAGCCCGAAGCTTCCTCGCCTTGATCATCCTATAGGCCCTAACCAGGTCTTCGAAGGCTCCTGCCTTGATGAGAGCCCTCTCCTCCTCCGTCAACCTCTCATAGGCCCCCATCATAGTCGTGTAGCTAGAAAAGAACCTTATGTTCCCAGTATCTTGCATCGATTCAAATCAACAAAAATCATCATTAGCATTATATAAATGAGAAATAAAATGGTAAGTGGATACAAAGAATGTCGAACAGTAACTAACCATCCTCTGCGCCATACAGTAAGAGAAGTGGCTCTCCGCCACCCAAATGAGATGTCTACCATCCCATTTCGCGGCCCACTCAGGTGCACCCAACAACTGGCGTCGACCTCGTCCCACATTGGCCTTCCTCGGCACCTCCTCGGCCGCCTCGGCCTCCTCAAAAATCCCAGTCGGTGTCTCTTCTCCCGTAAGGGAAGAAGAAGGCTCAAGGTCTACATCCATAGGGCTTGCCCCCGATGTAGAAGGAATATCACCTGCAAAACCGAAGTCATTCAAGCATTTTTTTCAAGACATTTCAAGCGTTTTCAAAACATTAAAAGGAAGTTTCCGGTCATCTTTGAGCATTTCTTTCAAAACCCGACTGTACATGTAAGGGTAGGGTGAATTCAAGTATAGTTCAAAGCCTAGTCACGGGTTTGAGTCAAAAATTCGACAGCATTTCGCTATAATAGCGGCTATGTCCTAGAAAAGCGTCCTGCAAAAACCGTCGAAAATCAAAAATCTAACACCAAAACTAGTTTACCCGTTACACAAGGGTTCCAAAAACACCAGGTTTCATCTAAAATGGACGATCCTAAGGGGGTTTTCGAGACGATCTTCGAATCATCAGAGTGACCGTCTCATTTGTTCAAAATTTGACGAAAACACAAAAGGAATACATGGTTATGTTCCTAACAAGGCAAATTTTTCGTTTCTACTATCAATTTCTATCATGCAAATCAAATGGAGGCAATCCCCCAAAATTTTCGACATTTTCAAGGGAAGGAACCCTAATTTCAAACTCTAATTCAATCAAAATTAGAAGTTTAAAGCAAAAGATAAGATACATACCTCGATTAGTCATGTTCTATGGCTTGGATTGATCAAATTTTGACGGATTTTGGTTGGAATTTGAGAGGTTTTTCGAAGGTTTTGTGTTTTGAAATAATGAAGAATGAGTTCGTCTGTCGCGCTTTTACTCAGACAAGGATGAGCTCGGGAAAGGACGCAGCAATTGTTGCACCTCTTCCAAAGGTCGCAGTTCTTGGTGCGCCTTTTCCCCGACAAGATCTCACTTCAATTTGAAAATTCGTTACAAGTTAGTTACTTGTCGGCCCAAATCTTGTATACCTCTTCTTCGACATCTTATTTCACAATCTCGATTCTTTTACAAGACCCGCGCTTTAACAGGCTTCAAAAATGTCACGTGATGTTATCATCTCATCAAGGACCCACCTTCCGGACATACAATCCGTGGGCCCATATTTTTTATTACCAGAATTTTGCTCACCACAACCGAGCAGATTCCCCATAATGATTCGATCCTGAGAGAGTCCTCCGTACATCAAGTTTCGCAAATTCCTTTCAATATTATGATTCCCAACGAGAGTTCACCTGAGGACTGAGATAGGCAAATTCTCACAAATGACGGCTGGCGAGCCTCATAACGCAGCCTCATTCAAGCGGCTGGCGAGTCTCACGATGCACCCCACTCGACGGCTGGAGAGCCTCACATCGCACCTCAGTAAAAATAGAAGATGCCTCAGGTATGACTTCTTCTTATGGATGACGAGCTTTTATACGTAGTCTAATGGACTATAAACGACCCTCCCCGATGGTCGACATACTTTAAAATGTTCCCGACGATAGGTCCTTGGTTCAAACCCCTTGAACCGCCTCGCGTCGCCATAGTCGTCAGGTTGTAATCTTTGATTTACCTGATGGCTATACTTTGACTTTTGCCTTATCCAAGCCTCACTCAAAGGGGGGTTCTGTAGATACCTCAGTTATACACCTTCCGCCAACCACCCAGTGATGATGGGGCCGCGTGTTTGGTACGCGAAACGATTTATAAAAGTTCGTAAGTTTATCGTTAAGTGATAGCTCAAATACTCGTGTCTACCCCTTGATCGTCATCTACGCACCGGTACGGTCGTTTTGACAGTCATTAGAGTTTGTTTGGAGGTCGGGTCGAAAACTGCTTCATTTTCTATAAACCGTTTTACAACTTCGAGCCGGAACGCTCTAAAAAATTCTGATTATTTTATTATATATTTCAAATTCTATCTTTTTTAATAAAATTCTATCGTATCTATTAAGAAGGGAATTGTAGATTAACCACAATTCTGTAATAGAAGCGTGGGAATCTTCCTTCCGCAGAAGGAAACCTCTAGGGAATGACGTAACAGGTGATGCGCCTTTTCGAAGGGTCGCAGTCCTGCTGCGCCTCTTCCCTAGTCTGTTCTTTCCAAAGTTTGAGTTGTTCTTCAACTCTTTCACATTTTCTACTATAAAAGGAGAGCTTCGTTCTCACGTTTAAGGCACGCGAGTGTTCTGCCCCTTTTCTTCTCGCTTGATCAATCGACCACGTAAGCTCATATCGTTCTGGATACCCATCACGTTTTGTACTTGACCTACCCATTGAACCACTACTTAATCAATAAACTTAATCAATCAGTTTTAGCTCTTTAACAAGGGCACTTTCGGCATACATTCGAGTCGAGCTATCGCTAAAACAAAACTTATTTAATCTCGTTTCGTCAACATGTAAGTCTGAGGGGGTAAACCCCGTCTTTATATTTTATATTATATATTTGTTTATTTATTTATTAATGTAAGGTTCACTTCAGAAATAGATTCAAAACCGATTTCAAATCAAAACCTTTTTTTCAAAAAAAAAAATAGTAGTCAGCAGATGTCGAGAAGAAACGCAGAAGCAGCTGCGCCTCTTCGAAGAGTCGCAGCATATGTTGCGCCTTTTCCAGAGGCGGCCCCCTGCTACTGCTCTTCTTCTTCTTCTTCCTCTGATTTCTGTAAACTCGTTCTTATTTTATTTTCTTTATTTATAAACTGTAAATCGTATTTATCTTTCACATAAAACGTTTTGTTCTTGACTTAGATCCCTAATAATTCACACTAGTCTTTGAACCAAATTTGGGTTTCAGAGGTTCGATTCGTTCATAACAAATCTCTAGATCCATTGTTGATATAAATTGTAGTAATTAATATGTTAAACCACTTTTACTCGAGTCATAGACCGATAATTGATCGTAAATAAACAAACTAACATTAACTGCCTGCGATTCTGACTTCACAGTCAGAATTCAACTCAAGAACAGACGCATAGAGTGTTGCGCCTCTTCCAGAGGACGCATCTGTTGTTGCGCCTGTTCTGGGTTGATTTCTGTCCCTGTACTTCTGTTTTTGCCTTGACGTAGCTTTAATTACGTAATTAATTAACTATTAGTCATATTATCGCTCCTAATCTGTCTATTAGTTTTTCAAATCATTTCCTTTTATTCAAATCTTCATTTTGAGTACATTTTTAACGTAGATCACGTAATCCATTGTAATCATTTAGTCATTGTAATTGTATGATTTTACGTTTCTTTTGTATGTAATTAATTCGAATTCTCATTTCGACATAATTGAGTGCTAATTACATGTTCACCGACATAATCTAATTCACATGCTATGATTAAAACGTTTGATGTTGCATTGCATGCATATAATCGGTAACATATCAAATACGAACAATTTCCCTAATCATTAGTAGAGGCCGTTATCGAGGCGGGCGGGATTCGGTGTTCGATTAAAGAGCTTCCTAATATGTACCCTCACCCCTTACTCCCGATCTCTGTGAACATCCGTGTTCATTGACATCCACGAGAGTCATTCTAGACATAGAATCCTAAGGGTAACGAGTTCTTAGTGTTCATGTCATTACTTTGTGTCTTGACATGGCATAAAGTATTCGAACGGTTCCAATTTCCCATAAAAATTGGTAGCGACTCCACAAATGCGTATTTCTACGCTTGTTCTGATCCATTGTCCCGCCGTGTACCACAAATAGTGTAAGTTTATTAAATTCGATATTGGACATTTCTAATATCATTTTATGAATATTTTACTCTTAAACTATTTAGATCTTATGCATGCAAAACAAAAGATGAGAAAAGAACAATTTCTTACATTGAAAATATAGGAAATGGGCAAAATATTTGAACTCCTTTCAAATATTGTTCTTGAGCTAGTAAGAAAAGGATGATCTCCAAGTTCTTAGTATAAGAACACTCCTCTAAGTAGCACCCACGACAACCCTTTTTATCCTTACTAAAATACTACACTAGTATTATAAGTAGTAACCCTTTAAAATAAATCTAATAACCTCTTATTACTACACTAGTAATGTTATTAGAAAATTTGAACTCTAAGTATTTTGTAAACTTTTTAGGTTTAGTGAGAAGTTAGAGAGAAGTAGAGATTTTGCATGAATAATGAAATGAGATGTTGTATGAGCTTTATAAGAGGAAACTTGGCCTCTTTGTTTTGCTCACATGGACCGACCACACCCTCACATGGGAGGGGTGTTGTCACTTTCATATTGTTCTTAACAAGAAAGGTTCATTGTTGGTAATAGTTTTGTGCATAATTATGTCTAATTCCTAATTAGAATAATATACAAAAACTATCACCCTCTTGTACACTACAAAACCGGTGCACCCCACTAAAATGGGTGTCCATTTTATTTTTGCATTTTGTCATTTGTCACATATGTGACATGTGACATATAACATGTAATTTTCCTTATAAATGTGCATTTAACTAATTTAAATGCAATTTCATAACAAATAATTAGACTTAACATTTTAAGTCACATTTTATAATTACATGTAAATGAAATGGATCATCTCATATTTGGTTAATATAATCTACAATAATTTGTAATTATAATCAACCAATTTCGCTTATCTCAAATGTTTCATAAACATAATGCATTCTTAGTAATATAACAATTAAATTACTAATATGAATCTTATTTAATCATATTACAATAAGATATATTTCTCACTTACAATATAAACTTGGTTCAATTTAAGGGATTTAATTAATCTGTATCGCTATACAATTAATTAATGTACATGATTAGGGGATTGTCCTTTAGGTGTGACCTCAAGGGATCAACTGATCACCACTGTCATACGATAGTAACGTCAAACTCCAGTGAGCCAATCTTTACCGATTTATGTTGACCAGTTGACTATAATATTCATCATCCCTTTGTATTCTTATTATTGAGATTTAATTATGTGATCGCACTATTGTTGAGGACACTTACTCCAACAGATAGTACCGGTTGTATAAAAATATCTCCTCCCCCAAACCAGCTGAAAAGTGGGGAATGTAGTGACCATCTGTCACTACTGCTGATCCTCATCAACATCATCATCATCATCATCATCATAATCATCATCATCATCATCATCATCATCCGCCTCCTCAAATTATCCATATACTTATAGCAAAAGTGGTCAAAGATCTTAACAATTTATCAAACTCACTACACGAACCTTGATGGAATGACAATAGAATATGCAAGAAATCAAGCAATTTAGAAAAAAAAAATTGCATAGGGGAAGACATGAAAAATAGATTGCTTTGAGTCTTTGATAGGCTATGTCGCATACCTAATCAAAGATAAATTTCTCTTGACACAAATTAATGTAGTATGAGGGGTCGAACACAAGGAGAAGGAAATTGCGCTATGAAATGCTATTAATAGACTACTATCAAGGTTGGTTTAAAGATTGTTTTGGTTTAATGATTTAGCTAAACTGTTGTAAAATATATAATTAAAAGAGTCTGGGGAATTTGGGTCACCATGCAATTATTTTATACTCGTGTTAAACTTGGAATTAATAATATTGTTAATTGTTTAGGCTAAAGACACTCATCTCTCGATATTAGTGTCAACCTTAGGTCGGGTCCTAGAGAACTTTCGTTATGACTAGGTCGTCCTACTACACATGCTTAATCTAATCCGATTATGTGCCTCTCGACTTTTAGAATGAATTAACAAACTTAATCTATGAATATGACCACTAAACAAACATTAATCATAATGATACAAAAATGTGAAAGAAACAATTTAAATAATTATATCAACCTATTTTAGCATTTTACATATTAGTCATGTATGGCTCCCCTAATCCCTAGACAAAGGGAACTACTCACTCATATTTAGTATAAAACTAATATTGGTGTATAAAATGGTAAATGTGGTAAACATGATTAAATGAAATAACAAAAGTTATAAAATTGTTAAATGATAACTAACACTAGTGAAATGCAAATGCTAAACTAATAAAACAATGCTAATGATAATAAAGTGATAATGAAAATACGATAATGAAACGAACAAGGATCAAAATTACCGCAACAAAAAGGACTTGGAACTTGACCAAGAATAGTAGAACCAAAAGATTAGAGAAAGATTGTATTGAATTGTAACCAAATGCTTGAACAAAGTAATAACCAAATGTTTAACAATATTGAAACTAAATATGAAACTAAGAGAAATTTGTGTGCTTAAGCTAAGGAAAATGTATGGGAGAAAGATGTGTAAAAATGATGTAAAAGATAATCCCCTAATGACGGATTAAGGCTCCTATTCATAATAAACTATGAGTATAACGTAAGGCACATAGGGGAGTCAAACCCCAATCGGGGAAAGGCAACCCCGATCGGGGTCAGGGTTATCCGAGTTAATTCGCTTAAATTCTTGATTAAATGCTTGAGGAATCCTATGATGCGTCTTTAAGCTCCTTAATTCTCCGGTTAATTTCACAACTTGGAATCCCATGAGCATCCAAAGAGCATCCCTATATTGAGTTGTGTGGACTTCTTTAGTTGGACTTAATTTTGGTTTCTCATTTGTACATCAACCCATTTCACAAATCTTTATGCTTGGGCTTGTCATTTCCCATAATATCCTTCAATTGTCCATATTGCTTACATTAGTTTAGTGAACTTTTGTGCTTGCTAATGTGCTAGGAAAAAGCCTCTAAATGCTTAGATTCCTACAAAATGTAGCAAATACGAGCAATATACCTCGAACACGTAATTAGCTCACAAATATACTAATTAAAGTATAATAATCATGTAAAATTGAGCTAAATTAGGGAGTAAAATCATATAAAAACTAGACATATCAATATTTTGGTTGAAAGATAAATCCCAACTCCCATTTACTCCCTACCCAAGGATAATACCTCACAAATAAGCTTATTTTCGTTAATTGCAATAGGGAATGTAGACATGTCTTTTGGTGTGTGATAAGCATATTTAGATGGCTCTATCTCGACATAACAAGGAGAATGTGACTTATTTACCTCTTTACTAGCATCATAGTCATACTCATTGATTGGAAGGGCGGCTTCTATCGATGTCCCCTGAAATAGGTAAACTCATGCCTTTCAAGATGGCTACTTTAACCACCATTTAAGGCGTCTTCAATAGCATCTATTATGGCTTTCCAAGAGTAAATAATAGGTTAATCCCAATGAGGTACACAATTTAAGGAGTTGGCAAGAGAGTAAATAATAGGTTGATCCATTTTCCCCGAAACTATCATCAACGGGTTTTCCACCAAAGTCCCCTTACCTATGGAGTTGAGATACGCTTGTGTAGGGTCCTTTATACCTTGGATAATAGACAAGCATATCTGGATGGCAGAAAAATCGCCATAATTTTGTGTATCTAGCAATTCCTTGAACTTGTCTATGTAAGCACCAAAACATTCATTCTCATCTTGCCGCACCCTGATGGTAAGTAGCATGAGAATGATCTCAAGGAACTAAAGCTCCTTGAGACAAAAGACAAACTAAGTAAAAACATACTGAAAATTGTTGCCTCCCCAGCAATGGCACCAAATTTGATAAGGGTAAAGCCATGTCCCTTAAATCAAAATAGACCTAACTCAATGCTAACTAATTAATAGTCTAGGGATCGCGTTCACTAGAATGTTATCCGGGAAGGAATTCAACCAATTAAAAGGTAAATCTAATTGCCTAAGGTCATAAGATCGGTCAACTCAAGTATGCCATTTACATTTAAGTCTAGCATGCTATCGCTATCATTAAAATTATTCTATTCGATTGTGTAGCCTATATTAGTCTTAACTCGGTCGGTGATAATCCTAATATGCGATACTAGTTAATTAATTCTAGCCAAAATCAATCTACTAGAAATAAAACAACAATAAAAAAACAACCATATGATTTAACTAACAATTAGTCAAGTAATCCTCCTTCTAACTTCCTAGATCCTCTTTAACACTAGATTACAGGTTTAGCTACTCGTAATAACTAAACTAATAATATAATTAAAGGCAAACAAAAGTAATTAATAACATAAAGAAGATGATTAACAAAGCAATTGATAGACAAGAACTTGGAATAATAATAACAAGAGTAGAAGAATTACAAATACCTAATTCAAAGGATTGATAAACTAAAGAATAAACTTGTAGATCTAAAATAACTTGAGTAGAAAACTAATTCTAAGAGTTTTTATGAGTCCTAAACTAATAAAAAGCATAAACTAATTATGAAAAACGAGATTTGTATTTATAATAAAGAAATTAATTAAATAAACACGACTTTAGAAAACACGCAACTCGTCAGATACTGGGTTGCTCGATCGAGCAAAAGTGAATATGCTCCATCGAGTTGGGTTCTCAACTTCCTCGCCGTGAATTTCAAACAGCAGCCATTTCTTCTTTACTCATCAGAATTTAACGTGTGACCTCTCATTGGAAAGCTAAGAGAAAGAGATTTACTTTTATTTTTTAATCAACTTGATAGGAGTTGTAGAACTTAATATATTCAAGTTTCAAGTTGACACTTGTGAAAGCAACCATTCTTTCATCTCATATCACATTTGTTTGGTCTTTCCAACTAATGTTTTTGACATTCCTTCTTCTTTCTTTCTTGGTCTCCATTTCAAGCATAAATTACCAAAATGCGGAACCCGTTTCGCTTTGCAAGGGATCAAATGCATCTGAATCGCACGGAATCTACACAATAGGACACAAAAGCGGGAGTATCGACATTCTAATATATAACTATTGGAGTAAGTGTCCTCAACAATAGTGCGATCACAAAATTAAATCTCAATAATAAGAATACAAAAGGATGATGAATATTATAGTCAACTGGTCAACATAAATCGGTAACGATTGGCTCAATTGAGTTTGACGTCACTGTCGTATGACGGTGGTGATCAGTTGATCCCTTGAGGTCACACCTAAAGGACAATCCCCTAATCATGTACATTAATTAATTGTATATCGATACAGATTAATTAATCCCTTAATTTGAACAGGTTTAAAGTGAAAATTATATCTTATTGTAATATGATTAAATAAGATTCATTTTAGTAATTTAATTGTTATATTACTAAGAATGCATTATTTTTATGAAACATTTAAGATAAGCAAAATTGGTTAATCATAATTACAAATTGTTGTAGATTATATTAACCAAATATGAGATGACCCATTTTATTTACATGTAATTATAAAATGTGACTTAAAATGTTAAGTCTAATTTATTTGTTATGAAATTGCATTTAAATTAGTTAAATGTACATTTATTAGCTTAATTACATGTCACATGTCACATATGTGACAAATGACAAATTACAAATACATGGGTATACCGGTTTTAAGGCTTTAAAAGAGGGATTTGGTTTGTAATTATTAATCTAATATAGATTAGACAAAATGATTAAGCACCTATTTCTAGCCCTAAGCCTAGTACTTTGAGAAGAGAAAATATGAGGCATGCTCACCTTCCCCCATGCTAGGGTGGCCGGTCATGCATATCAAAATAAGGAGATTTTCTCCTTATTTGTATTCATTGATCTCACAAGTGCAATATATGCTTATCTCTCTTAATCTCACACTCTCACACTAGAAATTTCTTAAGAAGTTTTTCCTAAAACTAGAGTTCATAAAATTTCTAATAAATTACTAAGGTAGTAATAAGAGTTATTAGAAATTATATTTTAAGGGCTTCTATTATATTACTTATAGTAATAATATAGTAGAGATTTGGGTATTGTCTTGATGCAACAAAAGGAGAGTTCTTATACTAAGGACTTGGAGATTCATCCCAAATATTTTAAGCTCAAGAACAAGATTAGGAAGGTGTTCTAATCTTGTGCCCAAAATCGTTTATTATCAATGTAAGGAACAATTTCTTCTTCCTTATTTGTATTTTAGTTATGCATGCATAATATCTATTTAGTTTAAGAGTAAACTAAATGTATAATGATATTAGAAGTGTCTAATATAGAGTTTAAGAAACTATCAATTACGACGTCTAATCATAGAATTAAGCACAAAATCTTCACAAAAGTGAATAAGGGAAGGCATAAACATGTATATAGTTATGAATCATCACGGCTTCTGCATTCTGTTTAAGACATTGTCGTTCAAAACTCGATCTTCTAGTCATTGCGACTATTTACATCATAAGTAGTACTCCTTTGCTATTGTTGCTCTTATTCTACTTATGTCCAAACATATTCATAACCGTAGGAGTTATGAGATTTGATGATATAAGACTTTGACAAGATGGTACCAATGTGACTTATGGTGTGGGAGTTAGGTATGATTGTATGAGAAATTACCTAATTGTTATGCACCATTGTTTTTGTTGGATCTAATTCCAACACTTTTTATAGTATTTTCTTTGATTATTTTAGTATGTTGTCGTAGGTGTATCTATTAGATGCTTATGTTATACTTCTGTCATCCCATTTGTTTTACCCCTTTTATATTTACGGAGGATTTAAGCAAAGGTGGTGAACTTCCAACTTTACCTCTTACCTTAAAGGAGAGCTGAGATATTAATCTTATGGTGTTGATGGTGGTACTTAGTTATAAATGGGAAATATAGGGTATTATAATTTTCTTTCTGTCAAGTACGATAAAATCAACAGGTATAAAAAATTTACTTATTCTAACCGAGACATCCTCTAAAACACCTAAAGAACTTATAACAGAACAGTCTGCAATTTAGAGGGTTACACTGGTGACTTTAAGAGTTCTCATATTCAATTTTTCACAGAAGGAATAAGGCATGACGATAACGCTAGTTCATAAGTCAGATAAAGCCTTGTCAATGACATATGTACTATCGTGCATGACTCATGGTATGGAAAAACTACCTGGGTCTTTCAATTTCCGTTGAGATTTGAATTGTAGGATTGCACTAAACTCCTCGGTTAATGCAATGGTCTCTACTTCATTAAAACACCGCTTCTGAGTTAAAACATCCTTCATGAACTTAGCATAGGAAGGTACTGGAGTAATAAGTTCAGCTAATGGTACCATTACCCGCAGATTGTTGACGACCTCCAAAACCTTACCAAACTCTTTTTATACCTTGTTGTTGCGTATGCGGTTTGGAAACGGAAGTATAAAAAGCAATGGGAGGATCAGCTTGCTTCGTCGTATCGTTGGCCGAAGGATTGGGCTGAATGTCGGATTTGGTCGATCGACTTGAGATGTGGGTTGATTGATCTGGTGACAATGTGGATGTATTAGAAGATGAGGTCGGCCAACTTGCCTTATGGGTCGATGGACGTATGGCTGAGGTCGATCTACGTGGCTCCTGGGTCGATCGACTTAGGAGCGCTTAGACACCATTTTTGTTTTTCTACGCGTTTTCAGCATCCTTAGCGTTATTTTTTGCACAAGTTGTATTATTCTTCTCCCCTAGAACATGATTTATTTTTTCTATCCCATCATCAACTAATGGCATCTCTTAGCCATCATAAGATAAACCGCTCCTAAGGTTTATGGAATTAGACTATCGTGTGGCAGGTTCGGCTGAGATGGCAACGAACCGGGCTACCTAGTAGCTTGCTATGTCGCCAACTGAGCCATTTGGGTCTCAAGAACTTTTATAGATGCATCATTTGCCTGATCGTTCTCGTGGTATTGTACCATGAAAGATTGGTACATGGACTTAAGCTCAGTTGTCTCGCTTGGAGCGGTGGGAGTTTGATGTAAAGGAGGTAAAGAAGGTGGCTTTTGTTGGAAATTTTGCTGATGACTTCGATGCGGTGGAGTGTACGTTCGTTGTTGTTGCTGCTGAGGTGGAGGAGTAGGATTCAAAACATTCTGACTTTTCCAAAAAAATTTGGGATGCTACTCTTGTCATTGTAAAAGTTGGAGAAAGGGGCGTCTTACTTATAGTGTTGAAAAGCAAGTACCTATTATTTCTTCGTCATGCACTCGGCAGCATAGAGCCCATCCATCCCGCATCTCTGACACACTACCTGTTAGGTTCTAAAACCCCCTCATTAGACACTATTAATGAATAACTAATTAACTTATTAATTAGTTATGCAAGATCTAGTGCTTACAAACAATAATAACAAAGATAAGAAGAAAACAAATTTCCTCACATTGTAAATGGCACGAAAATGGGCACAAGATAGGACTTCTTCCTACTCTTGTTCTTGAGCTAAAAGATTATGGGATGAATCTTCTTAAGTTTCAAGAATAGAAACACTCCTTTTGGATGCACCTAGACTATCCCAAATCTCCACTTATATTATTGTACTAGATAATATAAGAGGAATCCTTAATAATATAACTAATATTATTGTTACTACACTTACTAAAAATATGAGTATATTAAAAATATTATGAACTTTTGTTTAACAAAAACTTCTCAAGTTTCTAATGAGAGAAGAGGTTAACAACTTGTGTTAAAAAATGAAATGAGATGACAAGTGATGAAATAAGAAGAGAATCTCCTCTTCTTATTCATGAGTGAACCGGCCACCATGCATGGGGAAAAGTGGGTAGTTGCTTTTTGACTTCACAACGCACTACCTTAAGGTTTAGCTTAGGTATGTAATCATTTTGCTTAATTGTTAACTAGAGCAACAATTACTACCTAAAGCCTACCCTAATACCCCCCAAAACCGGTGAACCATGCTAATATGGGTGTCTATTTATCTTTGTAATTTTTCATGTGTCATATGTGTGACATGTAACATGTTACATGTAATTATGCTTATAAATGTATATTTAACTAATTTAAATATAATTTTATAAAAAATAAATTACACTTAACATTTTAAGTAATAATTTATAATCACATGTATCTAAAATAGGTCGTCTCGTATTTGGTTAATATAATCAACAACTAACTGTAATCATAATTAACCAATTATGCTTATCAAATGCTTCGCAAACATTAATCAAACTTAGTAATAGAACGATTTAATTACTAAATTGAATCTTATTTAATCATATTACAATAAGATATTATTCTCACTTATAATTTAAACTTGTTCAATTAAAGTAATTAACTAATCTGTATCGATATACAATTAATTAAATTTCATGATTAGGGAATCATCCTTTCGATGTGACCTTATGGGATCAACTGATCAGCACCGTCAAACGACAGTAACGTCAAACTCTAGCAAGCCAATCGTTACCGATTAATGTGGATCAGTTGACTATAATATTTATCATCACTTATGTATTCTTATTATAAGGTTTAATTAAGTGATCGCACTATTGTTGAGAACACTTACTCCAACTAACAGTCTCTCACTTGTCTGAAATAAGTGTGCGTCACCGATTCTCTTGTCCTATTATAATCTCCCACTCAATTCAAGGTGTCTTTCAGGTCGTACTTGCATGTGATCATATCTTGAGTGGTTTCCTCGATCTGGAGAGTAAATGTCTGGCAGGAATTATCTACCGTAGATACCTTCCAAGCGTGGCCACGCATTTCCAGTTCACTACTCTCGAGTGGCCTTGAGATTTAGATGACACTGACAAAGGGTTGGAAAATTCCTATCGCACTATTCCAATTGTACACCCACAGTTTATTATGACCCAAAAATTGCATATTCGCCCTCTTTTACAGAATGGCCTAGGGCAAAAATCAAAGTCAATCAAAAACTGTGTCAACTTGGGCGAACAGTCTTTAGTCTAAAGAATTGACTCAAAAAGAATATTATAGTAGCTCTCGCCACGAGCAGGCTATACGAATTGCCAGAACTTTATAAGCGGTCACTGCCCGACAGAGTGTCCCATACTGTCTGTCTATGTGACCGACTAGTCATCTCTTATGACCCTATCGCACTTGAACTTGCCATCAATCAACTCACACTCTAGTCACTTGGAGATGTCACCTCATATAAGCAACTAGGGGCCAATACTATGTTAATCCAGTTCACTTTAATAGGGTTCAACGTTGTCATTACAACCTATTCGGGTATAACAAAGTAATAAATGAGTTTTAGAAACTCAAACGATAAATGCGATTATCATATATGAACAATCAATACAATATTATTACTTCATATCTTATAATCCAAAGTATACAAGTTCCATGAAACTACATGGCGATCTTGTCTAAATGCAATAAAAGCTTGGGTAGTGGATATACCATGTATCTATATATTCCAACTGTATGAATTGGTTTTTCCTTCTATTCAATGTTATTTCTAAAAACATGAATTTATCTAAGTACATGTCTAGATCTCTTTCTAGAGTTGGGCTCTTTAGCTTGAAAGATGATCCCACTATTATCATAACAACTTTGTGATAGATTTCTCGGTAAAAATGATTTACTATTAGTTCCTTATAAACCACCTTATCCACATCATTATGTACTAAGACTCCATTTGTATAATTTTTAATGATTGACTCTTCAATCATGTTCTCTAGTTATTCGAACTTAATTTAACAAGCTCAGCCTAGGATTTCGATAAATCCTTATAATATTGGAAACTCGGGTTTGCGTAAGCTTTAACACATAACTCATTTATCACTACCAAATTAAACACAAGAATAAATCCTTAGTTATCCTCGAAAATCTTATGGATGTTCTTGAAGGCTATCCAATGACTCTCATGTGGATTGATTTGCTATTGACTTGTCATGCTCCAAGCATATGAGTCATTTAGGTATGTGCATATCATGGCACACATGATTAATCTAATGGCGGAAACATTAGTAATCGATTTCATGTGATCAACAACTCATAGGTTGAGTGGATAACTATGACAGTTTCAAAGTGATTCAACTTTCATCAATATGAAAAACCTTCTTAGTTCGTTGAATCTCAGATGACGAATCTTTATAAATATAAAATTCTTATCTTAATACCAATATCCTCTATCATCTCTCACAATAGATTCGGATACTTAATATGTGTTATGCCTCTTCCAAGTCTTTGATCTGTAAATGATTTCCAAAACACTCCTTCACGGAAGAGATTATCAGTACATCATTCCCAATGACTAATATCTACATACAAGACATGGAAGACAATTTGCTCCCACTAATCTTCATGTCCAAACATGACAATTTTAACTCTCACTTATCTTCATGTATAAACATGGCTCTTCGACAACTCGAGGGAAACCATTATCTTTTATCACATGATAGAAATGATCATCACAACCTCTAGATGCTTGCTAAAGATCACACATGGATTCCTTAAGCTTGTATAACATGTTTAGGTTTGTGTCATATACACACCCTTCTCTAAATGCACATTTAGAAAAGTGGTTTTAACATCTATATGTCATATATATTCTCACAATGAGGTGTAATAATAATAATTTGGATCTAAGCATGGTTACACTTTAACTTAGTGTAGATACCTCAGTTCTACTCCTTCCACAAACCACCCAGTAATGATTGGGCCGCATGTTTGATACGCGAAACGATTTATGACAATTCGTAAGTTTATCATCAAGTGATAGCTCAAACATTTGTGTCTACCCCTTAGTCTTCATCTATGCACTGGTACGGTCATTTTGACAGTCATTAGAGTTCATTTGGAGTCCGGATCCAAAACCGCTTTATTTTCTAGAAACCGTTTTAAAATGCCAAGTCGGAACGCTCTAGAATATTCTGGATCTTTTATTAAATCTTCAAATTATATCTTTTTGATAAAAGATATATCGTATATTTTTTAAAAGGGAGGTATAGATCTACCACAATTCTGTAATAAAAACGTGGAAATATTTCTTCCGCAGAAGGAGACCTCTGGGGAAATAACGCAATAGGTGCTCCATCCCTTTGAAGGATCGCAGCTCTTGCAGCGCCCCTTCCCCAGCATGTTTTCTCCTTTCAGAATATTTTCGTGATAAATTTGAGTTATTCCAGAACTCTTCACATTTTCTACTATAAAAGGAGAGCTCCGCTCTCACTTTTTAGGCACGCGAGTGTTCCGCCCTTCTCTTATCTCTTTGCATTCTAGACTTTGCTCTAAGCTTACGACACCTACGTGCTTGATCGATCGACCATGTAAGCTCAGATCCTTCTGAGTACCTGTCACGTTGCATGACCGACCCATTTGACCACTACACAATCAACTAATTCAATCAAGTTAGATCCTCTAACAAGGGCACTTTCTACATATATTCCAGTCGAGCAATCACTAAACGTTATCTTAGTTAATCTCGTTTCATAAAACATGTAAAATAGAGGGTGTAAATCTCGTCTTTTATTTGTTTTATTTATTTTTCGTTCAATTTAATGTAAGATTCACGTCATAAGTAAGTTCAAAATCGATTTTCAAAACAAAACCTTTTTACAAAACCTTTTTAGTAAACGTCAGACATCGAGAAAAAACGCAGTAGCAGCTGCGCCTTCTGGAAGGATTGCAGCGCCTGTTGCACCTTTTCCAAAGGCTGCCCTGCTCCTGCTTTTCTTCTTCTTCCTCTGGTTCCTGCGATTTTGTTATTTTATTCCTTTTCTTTTTTAGAGTCTTTCATATAAAACGTTTTGTTTTCGTCCTAAATTCCTAATAATTCGATATTAGTGGGTTTTCGTCTTTAAATCGAAATTGGGTCTTGGAGATTCGATTTGTTCATATCAAATCTCTGGAATTCATTATTTATACAAATTATAGTAATTAATATGTTAAATCACTTATATTCGAGTTATAGGTCAATAATCAATCGTAAATATACAAAAGAATGTTAACTACTCGCAATTCTGACTTCACAACCAGAATTCAACTCAAGAACAGACGCAAGGAGCTATGCGCCTCTTCCAGAGGACGCAGCTATTGCTGCGCCTGTTCTGAGTTGACTTATGTCCCTGAACTTCTGTTCTCGCATTGACGTAGCTTTAATTACGTAATTAACTAACGATTAGTCGTAATACCGCTCCTAATCTGTCTTTTAGTTTTCAAATCTTTTCTTTTTCTTAAAATCTCCATTTCGAATATATTTCTGAAGTTATCTTGTTATGGCGAGTTGGAAGTTGGACGCCTGTGACTGCGGTCCAGGGTCAATAGGTGGTTTTATAAAGCAGAGATGGTAACCTGACTCTACTGAGGTAACTGTTGCGGTGGCCCTTTGATTTCTCCTTTTTTTTGTGCTTATTTGGTACGTTAGTCGGTATATGGGAATACTGACCCTTCTACTGTTTTACAAAACTACTGTGATCCATTGGGGGATGGTGAGCAGGTGATCGCAGGTAATCGTTAGCATTGTGTGGGATCGAGGATGGGATCATCGTACTGTGTCTAGCTTCCGCGTGTTGTTTGGAGTCTTGAACAGTTATGAGTTATTTCATTATGTTGAACATTGTTATTTATTTATTAGTATGATATCTGTACTGAGTTGGATTGCTGGTCAGATGGTATGGCATCTGTTTTGGGATTCTGTATTGACTTTTAAACGTTACTAAATAAATGTTGTTTCTTTATTGCTTGTTGTGATATTTACTACCTCGGGCAAGCGAGATGGTAGCTATCCTATGTGCTAAGGGGGGTCTTGTAAGGCACATTGGTCTATGGGGTGTTACACATTCGACCCTTATTTAAATAAATTACATGACGCAAATATAATTATGTAGATACCCGTATCTGTCGATTTTGAAAGTTTTTAAAACTTCCGTGAAACCCTCGATGGTGATCGAACAATATGTAATATCGTCTCGACGCCGTCAATTAAATGGAGATCGTTTTATGATATAAAATGAGATTTTTATTGATTTTTATTTCATTTAAATACATTTTAAATGATTTTATTTAAGTTAATATAACAACTTTCAAACTGATTTTTAATAAATATATTTTTAGTTTATTTTATCCCGAAGGATTTTATTGATCCAAAAGTCAGTTTCGAGATTTGTTTATTATTCGTTTGCGTTCATTTTAAATTAAATTTAAAATGAATCAAAGTTACGATTTTAAAATTTTCTTAGCTAGATTCTTTTTATGTTCGACTTGAAAAGTCGATATTGAGTTTCATTTATCGTTTTACGCTTCATTTTAAAACGAAGTTTTAAAAGAGTTTCTTAACTCGATTTTGCGAAGATCTTTGAACCCTTACTGCTGAGACTTAACGCCATTATCCACAACAAAAAAACACACCTACTATGTAGCTCGTATACCCGAATACAATCCTACCAATTTCTGTGTCCAATGGACCACTCTAACCCCTCCAAAAACCGTCTTAAGACATCCCACGGTTCCCACCACCAATTCACTACCCATGTTTTCCAGCCCCTTTCAACACCCCAAAGACCACCCAAACTCGATCCAATTACCACCTATCCTAGCCCACCCCTAGCCACCACCTATCCAAATTTGTTTTCTGCAATTAATGAGTTGGTGGCTTGAATGTTTGAGTTGCACAAAAGATGTTGGTCTATATAGTGATTGAAAAACTTTGCAATCAAACGTTACATATGGAACAACTAGAGCGTTGGGTTGGACAAAAAGAAGTTACCGTATGAATGCAAGAAAAGGAAGAGAAATGAATATGGCATACCCGAACTTTTTACTAGTAAATAAATGTATTTTTTTAATAAGATTTGGTAAATATATTTTTATTTTATTTTCTTTAAAATATGATTAATTTTATTCCGGTGCCATATCATATTTTCCCGGCGTTGAAATTGTCGGAAATATGCAAGTGGAGTTATTTGCACATTCGGACAAACGTTCGGGACTAATTTGCTCATTATAAAAGTAAAGGGGTATAATTGCACATATGAGCCCAAACCATTGGGGTCAATTTGTCACTTTCCCCCTTTTATTAACAAATGGGTGGAAGAAAACCCGTGATAAGTGAATATTTGTATGATTTTATCCCCTCATTTTAGCTCGATTTGATATGGTTTATCCACTTTAAGAAGTGATTTTGTGAGCTAATCTCTCCTTTGCAGTATTTCTCGTGCTTTAATGTCATTTGTAGGAATTTAGTCGTTTCTACTTCAAATCCCACCATTCGAAGGAAATATGAGCAAGGAGAAGCTAAGAAGGACGATTACGTGAGGTTAAGATGGCATGCTATGAAGATCTAGAGGTTCCGAGTCAAAGGGAACAAGTTTCAAGTCATTCCGAGCTCATATGCACAAGTTGTGACGGTTTCGCTATTCCTCGACGAAAGTCGTCTCAAACTTCATGCTCTGACCCTTAACCCTTGGGGACATGATCAGGCCCGAATAGGGGAGGAAATGAGGCCTAAGATGTGTTAGTTACGGCCCCATTCGAATCTAAAGTCAATGGAGTCAAGATAGATCAAGTCACATACCAAGGGAAGATCAAACGACAAGTCAAAATTCTGAACTGACAACATTCCCGATCGGATTACCATTTCCCCGATCGGGTTTGTTTGCTGACGTACGCATCTTCACGTCATCACCCTCTCTTTAAATGCAAGGCTTAATGGCTTGTTTAATGGGCATGAATCCGGACGCATTTTGGCAGCCTCTCAACCCTATAAATAGCCTAGCCTCCACACAACTAAGATGTACACAAAAACACTTCTCTTCTTTCTTTAGTTTAGTTTAGTTTCTTTTTCTCTTCTTTCTTAGTTTAGTTTAGTTTTCTTAAGTTTAGTTTAGTCTAGTTCTAAGTTTTCTTCGATTGTAGTTGTTCTAGTTGTAATAGGAATTCAAGTTTCCGAGTTTGCATTTCCTATTCAAGTTCTTATTCCATTTCGATCTTTGCTCATCCTTTTCGGTAATCCTTATTCTTGCTTTTACATTTCCTTTATCATGTTTACCATTCTTAGTTTTATAATCTTAGTTTCTTTTTCATTATTAATCATGCATAAGTAGTCACCCTTCTAGGGTGTAGGATAGCCATGTTAGATTAATTAAAAGATGATAATTGGATAAAAGAAATTGTGCCTTTAAAACGTTGTGTCTATGCATGTTTGGATTGTAACGATAGTTATCGATTTTTGGCCAAAATCATTTGACTAATATGGAATTCTTTTCCAAGGTAGACATACGAGAATTGAATAGACAAAGCATGACATGGTAGATTAAGACCTAGTAAATCGCATAAAAAGCCTGTTAGACCATCTGATCTATGATTGTAATGAACACATCATTCTTACGAACTCACAATG
>JAIUZE010047550.1:0-13541 GCA_022085475.1 Heliosperma pusillum | reverse complement strand
TTATATAAATGTCTTTATATTTGCATGCATGTTACATAGATCATTATAAACTAAATTAATAAGTAATTTAGTAAATAATTAGAGGAGTCTAATTAAGGTCTATGGACTTTCAGCAACAACGGAAAAAGAGCTTCTTTCTATTGTTTATGCTCTTGGCAAGTTCCGTTCATATTTGATTGGCTCCAAGGTCATTGTTTATACGGATCATGCCGCACTTAAATATTTGCTCGCCAAGAAAGAAGCTAAGCCCCGCCTCATTAGAAGGATCCTTCTCTTACAAGAATTCGATTTGGAGATAAGAGATAAGAAGGGTGCGGAAAATGCGGTGGCGGACCACTTGTCCCGGCTATGCTACAATGGAAGTAAAGATGACATGGCTATCAATGATTCATTCCCGGATGATATTCTCTTTGCCATTAATGAAACCATCCAAAATCAAGCACCTTGGTTTGCGGACTTCGCCAATTATATTGTGGGTGGTGTTCTTCCACCGGGCATCAACCACAATCAAAAGAAGAGGTTTTTTTTTGAAGCTAAGAGATATTTTTGGGATGACCCTTTGTTGTTCAAGGAGTGCGGTGATGGGATGTATAGGAAATGTGTTCCTCAATGGGAGTTTGAAGATATCATGAAAGGATGCCACTCCTCTTCTTATGGAGGGCACCATGGGGCAAGCAAGAACGTTGCAAAAATACTTCAATCCGGGTTCTTTTGGCCCTCTATGTTTCAAGATGTTAAGCACTTTGTCCAATGTTGCGATTCTTGTCAACGCACCGGCAACATCTCTTGGAGAAATGAGATGCCTCAAAGGGGGATTCTTGGAGTGGAGGTGTTTGATGTGTGGGGCATAGACTATCAAGGCCCCTTTATTTCTTCAAAAGGGAATAGGTACATTCTAGTGGCCGTAGACTACGTGTCCAAATGGGTTGAGGCGGTGGCTTCCCCTACCAACGATGCCAAGGTTGTCATCAATTTCCTAAAGAAGATAATCTTCCCCCGGTTTGGAGTACCAAGAGCTTTAATAAGTGATGGAGGCAAGCACTTTCATGAAAAACGACTTGACTCACTACTCCTTAAATACGGTGTTCATCACCGTACCGGTTTGGGGTATCATCCCCAAACAAGTGGGCAAGTCGAAATATCCAACAAAGAAATCAAATCTATCCTTGAAAAAGTGGTCTCAAATCACCGTAAAGATTGGAGTTCAAAGCTCGACGACACACTATGGGCATATAGGACGGCATTCAAAACTTTTATTGGAATGTCGCCTTATAAGTTGGTGTATGGCAAGTCTTGCCATTTGCCCATAGAGCTAGAATACAAGGCATATTGGGCGATCAAAGAACTAAATCTTGATGCAAAACTGAGCGGTGACAAAAGATTAATCCAATTACAAGAGCTTGAGGAGTTCCGCCTCAAATCTTATGAAAATGCCCAATCTTACAAGGAGAAGACCAAACTCATTCACGACAAGCATATCCTCAAAAGGGATCTCCAATGTGGAGACAAGGTTCTTCTTTTTAACTCGAGGTACAAGCTATTTCCTGGGAAGCTCAAATCCCGGTGGTCGGGACCATTCTTGATCACCGAGGTAGGGAGATATGGGGACTTCGAGTTGGCAAGCAAAGATGGCCAAAGATTCAAAGTGAATGGGTAATGAATCAAGCTCTACAAGGAAGGTTCTCTCATCGGGGTAGTCGAGGCTTTGTACCTCAAGCCGACTACCCTTCATTAATTCTTGAACAAGAACGGGTTTTGTGAAGTCCCCCAAGAATCACAAATTTGTATATATTTCTAACTCATTTACTAATGCTTGGTAGATATTAGTTTGCATGGAAATTGGTTAAATTGACGATAATAAGGTCGAATTTTTGTTTGGCAAATTGAATCATTAATTAAATCAATTTCCCATTACTTAGTTAATTTTGTAAATTCTTGGTGCAATTTTTGTCAATGAGACTGTGAGGGAGAGATTTAATGTGGTGTGTGATTGTTTTGTAAGATGAAATGAAGGGAACATCGCGGAATGCTAATGAAGAAGCGAGAATTCGAGCAAGGGTGAAAAATTTTGGTTCAAAGGATCGAATATAGCCGAGTCACGGTCGTGAAATGAGCTTCACGCCCGTGAAAAGTGAAGCAAGGGAAGTGAAATCACGAGAAAAGCACTTCATGACCGTGAAAGACATCTCACGGTCGTGAAAGTCACTTCACGATCGTGAAGTATTGTTGAAACCTTAACCTTGCTCTGCCAGTTATTTCACGGTCGTGAAGATCGTTTCACGGTCGTGAAACTCTTAAAACCGTGCATCCTATTTCTTTTCTTCACCTTCTTATCCTTTCACTCCATCTTCTTCACCCACCACACAAACACTTTTATCTCACTAAAAAACACAAATCTCCCTCAAAACTTCATCAAATCCCCTCGAATCTTCCCCAAATTGCTACAAAAACTCTTCTTCTTCAATTATTAACACAAAAAGAGCCATTCTTTCACCTTATAAACAACAAAAAAACTCAAAAAAATCAATATTCAAACCGAGGGTTCCAAAAATCCGAATTTGGGGATCTTTTTTTTGGGCTAGTTTTCAAGCTTTCTACTTCATTAGAAAGTAGTTTTGGGGTTAATTGAAGGTTTTGCAAGTGTTTGTAATCGTTTTTAGGAACTTTTTTTAGCAATTTTTCTTTTTGAAAAGCTTGCGTTTTTTGAACAACAATGGTGGGAAAAGGGAGAGGCAAAGCAGCAACATCAAGGACACAAAAGAGGAGGAGGGGAAGCGGTTCCAACAACCCAAACCCGGACAACGACTTGGAAATCGAGCAACTTCCGAATTTTCCGGAAGTCGTCTTTGAGACGGACGCTCATAGACAAGCCTTTGCAGGGATTCAAGGGTTGGAAATGGAGCCTACCGTCTTTCTATGCCACGATGTCATACGTGGTTTAGGCTTGACGGAACAGATGCAGACTTTTTTCGCGGCTACATGTATGTCTAATTTATTTTCTATGCATGAGCTCTCTTACCGGAGTCTCACGCTTGAATTTTTGAATAGTTTAAATAGTTGCGTGACTGCTGAAAATAGACCTTGTTTTAGTTTCCGTCTTGCCAACACTTCGCATGTCATCCCAATGGATGATTTTGCTGCTATTTTGGGGTTAGAATTCTCTTCTAGAAGGGATTCTGAGGAGCCAAAGGGATATAACTTGGGCCCACTTTGGGAGGCCCTGACCGGGAGGGTATTGACTGATTTCCGGCGGAATTCGGCTCTTCTTATTCACCACCCCGTGCCCCGTTTTTGGCATAGGATAGTGTCGGGCACCTTCCTCTGTCGGCAAGAGCCAAACAACCTGACTTAGCTTGACCTCACCCTCTTAGAATCGCACTTAAATGTGCAAGGGTCGAGGGAAACCTTCACCTTTCCCCTAATGCATGAAACTAGCTTTAACCCCGTGCAAAATTACACGGGGATGTTTGTATGAAAAATAGTAAATATATTATTAACGAGACATACATGATATAATTGGGTGGAATTTATGAAATTACCCAAATATATTTCAATATATGATAAAATAATTACAACTGATATGAAAACATGTGTCACACAAAAGAGACATTGTGAGTCACAATCAATAATAGAAATGATACGAAAATTATATCAAGTGGTATGACAAAATGGTGTCTTAATAACTTAGTGAGATATCGTCTCTTCAAAGTTTATTTGTATACTACCCAAGTTTTGAAAAGTGGGATATTTGTCTTTAATTGATTTTCTAACACTAATTTAGTGTAAAATGATTTTAGTCAAAACCAACCCCTTTTCAAGTAGCCTATCAATCCAAAACCTTTATTTGTCTAAGACTAAATTATAAGCTCCTACCAAATTATACTCCATATAATTTCACGACCACTAAACAAATTCATGTATTAATGATGATAGTTCAAACAAATTCAAATACATTTTACAAAAAATAAAAAAAGTGAGATCTCCCGCATCTTGACCAATGTTCAGGCATGAAATGTTTACGTCCCAGTCTGGTATAGTGGTATTAGACGATTTTCCATGCCTGGTTCAAATTTTAGTATTTTTTATAGTAAATTTTAATATAGATGTTTGAATTATCTTCGTTGATTGATTACTTTGTTAAAAAAATCATTACCATTAGTCCTTTTAATTATTTGTTGAATTCAATTTTTTTGTTATTAATTTGTAATCTCATCATTTTTTTTTGTTAAATCTATTGTGATTTTCATTAAAAATAGTATAAAATATTGATAAAGAATTGAAAGTATTTCCGTCGTTTCAATTATTTGTGTATATTTTATTACAATATCTAAGATAAAGTTTTAAAAAATGACTTAGGCGGAGGGAATAAGATTTATAAAGTCAAGGGTAACATTGAGAAAATAGGAAAAATGTCAACGACGCTTAATTTTTTGTTGGCGTTTTATAAATTGTCCCCAAATATTTTCAATCGGTTTTTCGAGTTCGGGTTTATTTGACCATGTCTTTTATTTACTCCAAATGAGTTATATAATTAAGACAAATGAAATATATGAAGAGGCTAAAATAAAAAATATAGCCAAAAAAATAGTAAAAATAAATAAATATACATATGAAAAACTCTAAAGTCTAAATTGTAAAGGAAAGTAATGGAAGAAAAAAAGTGGGGTCCACCACTACTTTTATTCTCATGTATGTATTGAAGAAGGAAAAAAAAATTGTTGGGATGACGTGGGTTAATGTAGGGGCTTTATATGTTTGTGTTTTAATATATAGAGGATTTTTAGGAGGTGGAGGAAGTTGGGAAAGACCACCGTGGCCCGTAAGCAGACGGTGGTCATAGGGGGTTTGGTAACGTTTTTGGCTAAGCACTTTGACCCCGACTTTAATAGTGATGAGGCGTACGAGGCTTTACCCGGGGGGACACTTCTCGACGAGACTTCCCTAATCCACTCAAATTGGATTAAGATTGACCGGGCTAAGGGATATCTTTGGGTAATCAAGGATGCCACCCTCTTTTACCTACCTTGTCATAGTGTGACACCCTCAAAAATCGCGGAAAAATTAAACACGTACTTTCTAAATAAAAACTGCATGGATATGTTTTTAATAGGTTCATTTGAGTAAAAACCTGTAATTTTTAAAACCTGAACCTGTTATAAAGATATCCTAATAGAAGGTGTCAAAACATGCAAGGTCTAAACAAACTTATTTACATAACCATCGCTATAAATAGCGGAGAACAAACTGATACAAAACAAATGTACAGAGGGAGACATATGTCTCTAAAAGTGTGACATACATGTCACTACAAAATGGGAACCAATCTAGGTTCCAAGGTTACTTTGCTCGCTAGCTCGTCCGTGTACCCCATATAAGCATCACCTACCTGTCAATCGCATTTTATACAAACACGAAAGCCACAGTCAGTGGGGAGTAACTCCGAGTCCTCCCAGCCACGAAATGTCAAGTTAATATAACATGGAAGCATATAAATATGAGCAAATATAATACATAGCCCATATAAAGGCCAGACCATCAAGCTTTTCATGTAAAACATTCAATATAAACAACATATAGTCCTAGCATGTGAATACTAGACCAACTCAAGCTACACTATCATGTGAGTCACATATCATACGGGAATCCAAACTCTATCAACCATAGCCGGCTTGCATCTCCCCTTCTATGTTTCATAGAATCATCAAACAAGAAAGGGCAATATATCTAGAGACAGGCATAAGTTCCTAGTACAGTCAATAGTCACTTTGTAACTCGAGTCTATACCACGAGGTAGGGAAGCTAGTATTTTAGCTCAGAGGTTACATTTAAAACATGGCCAAGATACAACTCAACCCTAATCCTAGACTGCGCAGACCTAGAGAAATGCGGATAAAACCACCGCACCCAATACTCATGATAAAACCACATGAGTACCCTAAGGAGTCCACCAAAGGGTTGGCTAGTACTTAAGCTGACCATCCACTCACAAAATAGGCAGAAAAGTCATGCCCCAGCTTGGATATAAACCCACCAAGTCGGGAACACAAAGGCTATTAAGCCGTGAACATACACTCGTCAAAGACTATAATGACCTATCTATGACAATGACTGAAAATACTCACTTAAGACCTCGTCCCAAGTGAATACTTTTGCCAACTTAACAATAAAAAGGGCAAAAAGTCCAAACTTGTAAATACAAATGATCACAAGCTAGCATATGGACGACTACATACAAATATAATCAAATGACAATCCAACATTCCAAACCAACATGGCCAAGGCATTAAAATATAACATTCAATATCAACCCTAGTCATCCAAACTTACCCCAAAGACAAATCCCCGACCCAAGTCCCGCGACGGGTCATTGGTCAAATCAGGGCTGACCGGTTAAACCTAATTTGACCAAACTCATTCGGTCATATTGGCCCAGCTTAGAGTCTTGACTCATTTTGACTCAATACACATAATTCCATATAATACATTTCATGTGAAAATTATCAACAAAAGGAAAATTATTCCAACATATAAACTAACCCATTTCCAACAATTTCTCATAACAATAAAAATTACTAAAACGCCAAAATGTCAACTTGTGCAAATATACAATGGACAACTCAAAGCATCAACCAAAGGCTCAAACACACAACCCGAACAACGGCCAAACCCGGCCACACACATGCCACAAACACGCCACAAACACACCGCAAACACGCCACAAACACGCCCCACACACGGCCTGTTTTGGGGCTGTTTTGGGCAGCCCTACTATCTCCTTCCTTTTCCATCCAAAACCCGTCTCAACAATGATACAAAACCATTCCAACAACACACAACCATTATCAATTCAATTCAACACTACAAACATATGAAATACCCATAAAACTAATAAACTTAACAACAATAATTCATATGAATAAAACCTAACAAATTACTACTCACATAACATCCAACACATAACAACTGTGACATTATATCGTCGAGTAACTCGGAATAGTTACCTTAAGCTAGAAAAACGAATGTAACCCTTGAGAAAACCCTAAAAACCGCGACTACCCTTCGTCCTCTACTATATATGAGTCTCCTAAGTCGTCTTCATGATCTTCACCTATTTAAAACAACAAAAACACAACAATTATCACATAAACCGAAATTATACCCAAAAATAAGCTTAAATCGAAATTACGGAAACTGGAATTAAAACATACTAGGATGTAGATCTTGAAGAGAGGATTCCGAATATATAAATTTTGCGAAAATCGGACTAGAAACGAAGAAGTTATGCTGAAATTACGATTGTAAGTTTTTTTTTTTGATTTTTGATGTTGATAGAACGAAAAAAATGAAAATGAAAATGAAACCTAAGGGAGAGGGGAAGGCTGGCTGGTTGCCATAAGGATCATGGGTATTGGGTCTATTTTTTTTACTCGGTTTTGGTTCGATTTGACGGGAATTCGAATTATTCGTCAAACGCGATTTCCGACAACGCTAAAGTTTTTAAACACAAGTTTACTAGAATTTTAAGTACTCCTATGCCTAATCTCCTAACTCATTTACCCAACGACCGTAAGAAATGGAAAATCCCATTTTTACGACTTTTCTTTGAAATACTCTTTTATTAAAGAAAAAGGTTTAAATATAGTTTAAATTACTTTTAAACATTTCCAAACTATCAAAAATAATTATATTACTTCCAAATAAAATAAAATTATATTTTGTCGAATTATTATTATTTCAATTAAATTAATATTAAATTAAAGTTGATTTAAAATATTATTTTTAAAATATAATAACGGTCCAAATTTACGGGGTGTTACAATAGACTCCCGCCTTTCACACCTAGGGGCGACAACGTAGATAGGCGACCTAGCTACCTGCTATCGGTGACGATGGCAGGTGGTAGAGCCTCTTCTAGTGGCACTAGGGAGGAGGGTGAGTCTCCCCAGCAGCCTCGACCCCGACCCAGTCCTACACCGATTCATAGTGCACCTCAAGTAACATTGCATGTTCCCCCTTTTCTCTTACCACATCTGTAAGCACCATATCCCCCACCCAGTTTTGTGAATATTCTTCCCTACCCCTTTGAGTACCAGGGGTATGTTCACCCCGACCCTACCATCTCCCACCAAAGTGACTACCTGAACGGTCTCATGCAAAACATGCATTTGAACATGCATGAAGACCGGGTGAACAATTATTATGCCGCCTACCCTAACTACTACTTGCTGGCTAACCAAGGGTACATTGACCCGAACGATTTTTTGCCAAGCTGGGCACAACGTGATGTGTTGTTCCCCAACCATGGAAACCAGGGAGGGGTAGACGGCATGGAGACCGGGGGTGACCGCGGGGATCGGGAAGAGGGTGGTGGTGGTGGTGGGGATGAGAATTAGGATGAGATGGAGACCTTTTGAGGAGGATTGGCGTTTTTGTTTGATAATAGGAAGAGTTGGAGTGGTGTCTAGGTGGCTTATTTAGCATCTACCCCCTCCCCTCTAGTGCGTGTTTCCTTATCTCCTCTCTTTGATTGATATGAATTGCTCCTTTAACATGTAAATTTTTATTGTTGTTTTGGTTGCCTCGGTAACATTGGAGGCGGGTGTCCATCCCATCGGACACCAATATTTTGCTCCTTCATGGAAAATCCAAATTGACAAACAACATTCATTGCATTTAGATAATTCTCATGCATCACGTAGTTGCACTTTTAGGTGCCATTTTTAGACTTTCCCGTGGTAGGTACCCCCATGAGGGCCATTGCATTTATGCACATTACCGCCGCGACGAGACTCTGATATGGCAGACCTTGTTTTCCTTTTTATCTAGACTTTCTTGTGGGAGGTACCTCCATGAGGGGCATTGCAATTATGCACATTACCACCGCAACGAGACTCTTGATAGCATATAGTTTAGCTCGCATTCACTTAGATCATGCACTTTGTATTATATCACTTTGCATTTAGTTTTAGGAATATTGATTAGTTCATGCATTTCATATAGAATTAGTTCATTTGCATGACTAACCCTCTTGTATACTTCCTCCATTCAACTCCACTCTACCACTTTCTTTTTTGTACACTATTCACAAGCGATCATATAATTGCAATTTTCTCTCAATATATAAGTAAAAAATATATTCATGTGTGATCTTGTTTAATTCGTCTTTACGAGTACATTATTAATATCTAAATTTTATAATTTTTGCAAACACGTAGCTAACGATATTTACCGTGTAAAACACGTCTCGGCAAATGTGAAATTTTTTTTTGGTAGAGTGGAGTTGAATGGAGGAAGTATATTGTTTATATTGTGAATGCTTCTCAAAAATCAAAAAAACCAAAAACAAGTTTTTATTTTTCAAAATATTTTAAAAAAAAACACAAACACATGTTCTTTTCCTTTTAGTAAACCATTTAAAAATCCAAAAACATGTCTTTCTTTACTTTCAATAAGCCCATTTCATACATTAGGGAAAATGTATGTTCCTGTTTGGGGGATGGGGAAATATTTTGATAATTTGAAAAAATCCCAAAAACATGTTTTATTTTGTATTTAAAATCATTCAAAAATCCAAAAAAAAACGAAAAAAAGTTTGAAAAATCCTAAAAATTAGCTTGTTTATATCTTAAATTGTATATATATGCATTGTTTCTTCTTCTAATCTCCATACATAGGTCCGCTACACATCGCTTAAGAGACTTATAGAAGGGATTAAGAAGACCGCCATGTTATGATCGTTCTTATTTGATAAGTGAATATTTGTATGATTTTAACGCCCAGTTTAGCTCGGTTTTGTATGTCATTTGTGCTTTGTTAAGCCATTTTATGAGCTAATATCGTCTTCTAGGCGAATTCCTGTGTTCTAACTTGTTTTGTAGGGAAAGTGACGTTTCTACGCCCTTTTTCTAAATTCCCGATCATTTGCCTAGAACCCGACGATTCAAAGAAGAAAGCTTGACCATGTGTAAGGCATTTCAAGAAGGTTCACTAACTTAAGAGAGAGAAGAAGCAAAGACGGTTTCGTAGTTGTCAGAAGGCCAATCAATTAGACGGGAGAATTCATCGCTTTACATCATATCCAAGCAACAAACCCGATTGTATAAGTCAAGGGGGATGTTGTAAGTCAAGTCAAAGCGAAGGAAGATGAAGCGTTAGTCAAGAGTTTCCAGAAGACGACTTACCCGATCAGGTAAGTGTGTACCCGATCGGGTATGTGTGCTGCTTCGAGCATTGCGGCTCCTTCATCCTATTTTTGACCTATGTATTTATTGCCCGACCTCTTCTCCACGAAACCCTAATACTATAAATAGATGCTCTAGCCTCACACACTCTCACACACTATCTTACACAATCTAATCCTATATTTCATACAATCTTCTTATTAGTTTTCTCTTTAGTTTTAGTCTTTCTAGTTTAAGTTTATCTTCTTCTCTTGTCTTTTGCTTCTAGTTTATTTCTGTCCATTTCATATCAAAACATTAGCATAGTTCAATAAGAATTTCAATCTTTGTATCTACTAGTTGGGTTCAAGAGTTGTAATTCAAAGTACGGTATTTCTATGCGAGGGATTTCTATTATTGTTATCACTTTCATCATTGATCGTCACCTAGGTATTCCTAATTTATCCTTTGCTTATTGTTCTTTATTGCTTTCCATTTGATTGTCATTTTCTATTTCATTAGATTCATTTTCATGTTGTTATAATCATAGTTTCATTGCTTAGATTGTCGTATAGCGTCGTTATTATCGCCACATAGAGAGTCTAAATTATTGTCAAAATCAACTAATATGCTTATCTTAACTTTCATTGTTAATATCAACATAACCATGAGTGAGTAGTCACCTTTCTAGGGTGTAGGGTAGCCATGTTAGATTGATTAAAATACGATAATTGGATAAAGGAAATTGTGCTTTTAAAACATTGTGTCTATGCATGTTTGGACTTTAACAATAGTTGACGATTCTTGATCACAATCTTTGACTAGTGTGGAATTCTTTTCCAAGGTAGATATACAAGAATTGAATAGACAAAGCGTGACATAGTGGATTAAGACCTAGTAAATCGCACTAAAAGCCTGCTAGACCATCTGATTTATGATTGTAATGAACACACCATTCTTACGAACGCTCAATGAATTGCTTGCATATCCTAAATCCAATTTCATTAATATGTCAATCTACATGTGTGAACCTACTTCCCTAGATGCTTCTCATTAGTGTTAATTTATCATTTGCTTTATTGTTTTCTTTCTAGTTTGTTTTTATTTTGTTCTTATTTATGCCTTTTGTCAGTTTAGACATCACAAAAATCCAAAACCCAGAAAATCATTAGATAAAACTCAATTGTGAGACGATTCACAATCCATAGGAAACACCATCTCCCTGAGGATCGACCCCTACTTCCCTAATCTACATTAATTTGTTATTAGCCTAGTCTGGGTAATTTATCTTTGTTTCAGGCTTGCGACAGGCACGATCAAATTTTGGCGCCGTTGCCGGGGAGCACGGTTTAGTTTTCCTTTTCTTGTGATTTTAATCACGATTAGTTTTTACTAGTCTTTAGGAACTCAAATTCCTTTAAGAGCTCTCTTGATTTTTCATCTTAGCTTTTCTATCTTATGCCCAGATCTTCTAGACTAGGGACCCCTATTCCTTTAGACCCCGAACTAGAAAGAACTCTGCGTAGGAAACTAAAGCTATTCAACGAAATTTCAAAAGCTTCTACTATTTCAAGTTTAGATCGTATTCGTGAGAAATACTCGGATATCTTACCTAATCTTGAAGGAGAAGAAGATCCATTTTCCTCTCCATTTCAAAAATCCAATCAACTTTCAACCAACATTCCATCTTCATCTTCACAAACAAAAATGGTTCGACTTTCCGACCATTCTAAACCCACTACTGATACACTTCCAAAGGGTATCGCTACACCTCAAATTACAGCTCAAAACTTCGAAATCAAACCTGCCTTCATCAATTTAATAGAAAGAAATCAATTTGGAGGCAATGCCACAGAAGATCCCAACCTTCATATCCAAAACTTATGTGACTATTGCTCCACGATTAGACAAACTGGAGTATTCCAAGAACAGATTAGGGAAATGCTCTTTCCCTTCTCTTTAAGAGGAAAGGCAAAACTCTGGATCAATAGTCTTGACCGAGTTGCCCTAGGAATAGTTGATTGGGATGGTCTAGCTCTTGCTTTCTATCAAAAATACTTCCCACCAGAACGAACCGCACTCTTACGAAGTCAAATTACTGGATTCCGTCAGAGAGGCGACGAAAGCCTTTATGAGGCATGGGAAAGATATAAGGAATTAAAAAGAGAATGTCCTTATCATGGCCTTGATTCATGGTTCCTGGCTATCACATTCTACAACAGTTGTTGTGGCGAATCGCGTCGTATCCTCGACTCCGCTAACAATGGTCGTTTTGATCAAATCGATGTAGAGATAGCTAGTGCGACTATCGAGTCAATGGCAATCCACGTTTCCAGTCTAGCCCCCCCCCCCCCCACCTCGCGTGTATACCGTCAACAGCAAGCAGGATGATTCGGAGTAAAGTAGCACTATTGGAAGCCCCCCCCCCCAATTAGCACTTCTGCAGCAACAAGTAGGAAGCTCTTCCCAATCCAAGGAACATATCAACGTCACTAACCACGTAGTAGTATGTGAGACATGTGGGGTTGGAGGGCACAGGTTTCAAGAATGTAGAAGTTCAATAGAGCAAGTCAATGCCTATCAAGGATATAGGCAGGGCAACGCTTTCTCAAACTTCTATAACGAAAACACAAAAAACCACCCGGTTTTGTCCTACAAAAGTACCAATGTTCAAAATCCCCACCAACAAACTCAACAACCATTCATACCACACCAACAAAAGCCTTACAATCCACCTGGTTTTCAAAACCAGAGACCTTCATTCCAACCTATGCAGCAGGAAGCTCACCAAAGGGTCTTGATGATTCAAAGCACATACAAGACAAGCTTGAACAATCAGATGAAAGCTCGAGTTACAAGGTCTAAACAACAAGCTATGACAAGTCAAGAGCAACCCAAGCCAAGCCACCCCAATGAAGAAGACAGTCCAGGGTTCAACAACCCATGCCCATCCCCAACACAACCCACATTACCCACACAAAACAGAAACAGAGCCAGTCAGGCCCAGACAGACCAGTTAACAAACCCAGCCTCTAGGAGGTACACCAGATCATCCCAACCACCCCCACTATGGCCTACCATCAAGACAACCCTCTAAGCTACAAGTTTGCCCAGGACAAAACATTTTGAAGTCTAGTAAAAACCCATGAAACAGACACCCCAAAGCTAGAGTCCAGTAAACAGCATAGTAGAGGTAGTACAGGCTCAGATGATGTTTTCTTTTGCTTAAGTCAACTTGTCTTCATCTAAGGCAGGTTTATCTATGTCCTCATAAGAGTGGAGACTTCCAAGGAGCAACAAAACACCCAGAGCAAAGCACAAGACAACAAGAACAACAGATTTTCATTTTCAGGAAAACTCCAAAAACTACTTTATTTGCTT
>JAIUZE010047548.1:0-28693 GCA_022085475.1 Heliosperma pusillum | reverse complement strand
GATTAATTAACTAGGCTCGCAAATTAGGATTGACACCGACCGGGTTAAGACTAAGATAGGCTACGATAATTGAGTAGAACTCGTTTAATGATAGCGACCGCATGTTAATCGTAGATCTAAAGGGCATAATTGAATCGACCGATCTTGTGACCTTAGATAACTTTATTGCATGATAATTGACTTCATCCTTACCCCTAAACAATAATCCTAGTGAACCTGTGACCCTAGACTTTTAATCTCATTGTTTTCAACCTTATTAGTTTGTTATTGCTTATAGTTAGTTATTGCTTATTACTAGTTGTTATTTTTATTAGTGATAGTTGTTATTGTTATTGTTGTTATTTATTGTTGTTATTGATTGCTTTTAGTTTAGAACTCAATCTCAAACCCCGAAATTGTTACCTAAGAGACAAACCTAGTTTAACATATTAGAATACTACCGCCTCCCTGTGGATTCGATACCTTGCTTACCGCTGACTATTAGTTAGTAGTGAATTAGGTTTTACTTTGATTAAGGTAACGCGACTTTACCCTTATCAAATTTGGCGCCGTTGCCGGGGAGGCAACAGTTTTCTGTTTGTTTTTACTTAGTTTGTCTTTTTCGTCTCAGGGAACCTAAGTTCCTTGAGACCGTTCTCATCCTTTTCTCTAGTTTTTGTTTATGCCCAGGTGTTCTAGGTCCGTTCTCGTGCCCTACGATTCTGAACCAGAGAAGACTCTCCGGTCTAGACGAAACTTTTGGAAGGAAATTCAAGAAGCGGAAGACTTGAGTACGCTTGAAACAGTTTACGCCGAATTCGTCGCAGAACAACCGTCCTTAGAAGAGGATACACCTATTTCTGCACCTACTACAACCATGCCTACTCTAGCCAGCCACTCGGAGCCTACTGTTGCATCTATTCCCAAGGGATTTCAACTCCCTACCACGGGTAATAGTACTTTTGAGATTCGTCCATCTTATATCTCTTTGGTGGAGCGAAACATGTTTGGAGGGAGCCCTACTGAGGATCCTGCTAAGCATATGGAGAAGTTCACTAACTATTGTTGCTCTATTCCTTTGACGGGTGGGGTGACACAAGATCAGATAAAGTTGGTGTTGTTTCCCTTCTCATTACGAGACGGGGCAGAAGATTGGTTGAGTGAGTTAGATATGGCTGCACTTGGCATCACCGATTGGAATTCTTTGGCTCTTGCATTCTACAAAAGATATTTTCCGCCACAGAAAACCAATGCCATTAGAAGTCAAATCACAAGTTTCAAACAAGGTCCCCAAGAGAACTTTAATGAGGCTTGGGTTCGCTTCAAAAAGCTTGTCAAGTCTGTTCCACATCATGGTTTTGATACTTGGTTCTTATGCAACCAATTTTATAATGGGTTGTTTGATGATCAGAGAAATTTGTTAGATTCCGCTGCTAATGGGAGATTCCAAAATAATACTACGGATGCCAATGCTTGGAAGTTAATTGATGAGATGGCTACTCACAATGCCGAATATGGGAATCCTAGGGGTAATGTGAGGAAAGGAGGTACGGATAACGCCATTGTAGCTCAGTTGGAGGCATTAACTGCCAAAATTGCCGAGTTACAAACTTCAAAGTCGTTGGAAAATAAGCAAACGGTTCATGCCATGGTTCAACAAGAGCCAACTTGTGAAAGATGTGGTACTATGGGGCATAATGCAGTGGAATGTATGAGTACGGTTGAGCAAGTCCTTGCCTTTCAATCTTTTAAGCAAGGTACACCCTATTCCAATTTTTACAACGAAAGGACGAAAGAGCATCCTAATCTCTCCTACCGAAGTCAGAATGTTCTTAATCCTACCCCACCGCCACATCAACAACAAGGTTCCTCTTATGTGATCCCTCAGAATCGCAATTTCCAGGGTAATTTTAACCGTTCCAATCAAGGTGGCCAAAACTTCCAACAACCTCCACCACCTCCAAGTAATGATATGGCGGAATTGAAAGCCATGTTGCAGCAGAGTCTTATGATCCAGCAAAAGCAAGATGCTCAGATCTCACAGTTAATAGCTCATAATAAGATGGTGGACACTCAAATTGCCCAATTGGCAATTCAAAATCCACATAAGCAACCGGGTAATCTTCCTCCTCAAGCGCACCCTCCACATGAACAAGTCAATGCCATTATTTTGAGGAGTGGAACACATTACAAAGACCCTGAAATGATAAGCCATGAAACCGATAAAAGTTTGGAAGTTGCGGATCAAAGTTCGGAAAAAGGCGAAAATAAGGCTGAAACAGAGGTTGCTCGATCGAGCAGAACCCCATTGCTCGATCGAGCAACCCAGAAAATTTGCCCAAATTTGTCTCGGGAAGTTTCTGAAGGTTACAGTACACCAAAACTCGATCGAGCAATGCCTGTGCTCGATCGAGCAACCCCTGTTTCGGATGAAAAGCCCTCTAATTCATCTTCCAAAGCCAAAGAAGCCGAGCCCATTGCAATTAAACTTCCTTTTCCTCAACGCCTACATAAATCAAAGCTCGACAAACAATTTGTGAGGTTTATGGAGGTAGTGAAGAATTTACAAGTGAGTGTACCATTTACCGAGTTGATCACTCAAGTGCCGGCTTATGCAAAGTTTCTAAAAGATATATTGACAAGGAAGCGGTCCTTTAATGAAGTGGAGACGGTTGCATTTACTGAGGAATGCAGTGCTGTTTTGCAATCCAAATCACCACCTAAGCTAAAGGATCCAGGGAGTTTTTCTATTCTTTGTAATATAGGTCGCTTAACAATAGATAAAGCCCTTTGTGATTTAGGGGCTAGTGTTAGTGTAATGCCATATTCTATATGCAAAAAGTTAAATATGGGTCAACTTACTGTTACAAACATGACCTTACAAATGGCCGACCGTTCTATTAAACACCCATTGGGGATTTTAGAAGACGTACCGGTTAGAGTAGGGAAGTTTTTCATACCAGTTGACTTTGTTGTCTTAGATATGGTTGAGGACACCCAAACTCCTATCATCTTGGGACGACCATTCCTCCATACTGCGGGGGCGGTTATAGATGTTAAGAATGGGAGACTTACACTAACAGTGGGGGATGACACTATCACTTTCAACCTAGATAAGGCAATGAAACACCCCCTACTAGAAGAGACATGTCAAAGGGTTGATATCGTGGATTTAACTATTGCTGACTGTCCCCCTTTGCGTTTGGATAGGGACCATGTGGAGATCGCCTTAATTTCGAGGAATGCTGACGTTGGAAGCCCACGGAGTAAACTCAAGTCCATATGGTCAAGACCATTCACAAAAACCAAGGTGAGCAAGTTTGAGTCGGTTACGCTACAAACCGACAAGGGCGGAATGTTCAAAGTCAATGGTCCGCGCTTCAAGACCTATTACGATAGAGCATTTATAGGAGTGAGAGAGGCCGTCGACCTTTTCGCTCTTGATAAACCACCATGACTTTGAGGTAACACGGTCGTGCGGGACCGATATAAACCAGCGCTAACCGGGAGGCAACCCGGCATTTACTTGTATTTCATTTGTAAATTTTATTTTTCGATTAGCTTTGTTATTGATGTCATAGTTTAATTAGATTTAGTTTGGATAGTTAATATAGTTGTGCTTTATTGAGTGCGGTGAGGGAGCGATCTAACAATTTTATCGAGTGATTACAGCTAATAGAATCGGAAATCGCTTTAATAATGAAGAAACAAAAAGAAAAGAAAGGAGAAAAGAAGAGAAACACGAGGTACAAGTGCAAAATCACGGGTTGCTCGATCGAGCAGGAACTTGCTCGATCGAGTTTTCGTACATGCAAACATCCAGCCACTTTAGCAAAGGCGAAAAACTTGAAAATCAAGGTTGCTCGATCGAGCAAGATCCTCTTGCTCGATCGAGTCGGGTCCGGTCCGACCGGTCTGGCGGCAGTAAATAGTAGGTTTTCTCATTCTTTTCTCATTCTTCTTCAATTTTTTCAGCATTCTTCTCTCCCTTACCCTTACTCTCTTCATAATACCTCAAGCACACTCACTCCTATCTTCAATTCATCATCAATCTTGCATCAACAAACATTAATTTACTTGTTTCAAGCTCAATTTGTGAAGAAATCGGTATTTTTGCTCCCTTATTTTGCCCAAAACGTGAATTAGGGTTTGTTTTTTATTTCTTCAATTTTGTGCTTCTAATTTGTTGTTGTTGCTTCCTAGCCTTGTTATTTAGTAATTATTCACTCTTGCATTGCTAATTGCTCCGTCTTTCTTGCGTTTTAACCTCAAATTTGAATTTTTTTCGAGTTAGGGTTAGCTAATCCGTCTTTTGAGCATAGAGTTGTGTTTGTTGTGTTTTATTTACTTTAATTAGCTATGTCTAGGCAAGAAGGAACTAGTAAGCGTCGTAGAGCACCCCGTATTGTTCGCCAACCCGACATAGAAGCAATTCCGAGTAACCCCGACTACCCTTGGATCGTTTTCAACACACAAGAGCAGCATAACCGCTTTGCTTTGCTTATGGGTCGTCCTATGGACCCTACTCGCTGTGTGTGCCCCAACGTTCTTGATTCACTCGGTTTTGGGACTGCCATGTTTGATATGTTTCACCGAATCGGGTTTGGGGGGCTATATTCCCTAAAGGAGCTTTCTTATCGACCATTGACACTTGAATTTTTCAGTTCCTATGATTGGGACGAGACCAATGAAAGTGTGTCTTTTAGGTTGCTTAATAGGGATTTTGTGTTGTCCTACGCCGAATTGGCGAATCATTTGGGTCTTTCTGGCGGTGACGATGATACTTTTATTGCTGTTCCTTCCGGCTTTCAAGCCATTGAATACTTTCGTTTATTTACGGGTCTTCCTGAGGCACGTGTCAATGCCATGGCGGTCAATGATGTGCAACATCCTTGTCTAAGGTTGTTTTTGCGTTTCTTTAGCCTCCTTTTATTTGCTAGGAAGGACCTAAGTAAGATTAATTCTCATGAGGTCCTATTACTTGCTTCTACCCTCAACCCCATGCATGAGATTGATTTTTATTTTAATCCGGTTGGTTTGGTGTGCTTTGCTTTCTGGAGGATCACTTCCGCTACCCAACATTCCTTAGATTGTGGTGCCTGGGTCACTAGGTTGGCTAGGAGACTTGCTGGGTTTGGGGGAGACCGTAACTACACACCAATGACCCCCCTTCATGCCCCTAGAGTGGACGAGGAGTACTTGCGTCACACCCTTTGCTGGATAAATGCCTTAGGGAACAATAGCTTTCAGTGGCGAGTACGGGGGACCCAGTGGATAGCTCTTCCTGATACCGATAACCGTCTCCCTTCTACGGAGCGGTTGTCTACCCATGATCTTGAGACTGGACCTACCCCTCCCCCTCATTCTTTTGTGGTTCCACCTGAGCTTATTTTTACTTTGGCCGAGAACCGTCGACCTCGTCGGCGGATCACTCCTTCTGCTTCTACTCAGGCTACCACCACCCCGATTCCGCACTTTACACCCACCCCAGCTCCTTACCCTTACCCTCCACCTGCTTACACCTATGATCCAGCTTTAGAGAGGGAGATTAGGATTCACCAAGGAATAAACAATGACTTGGTGATGAGGGGACTTTGGGAGAACCTCATGCGGACCGATCTTAATGCCACTGCTGGTTGGACTCCGCCGAGCTACTACCGCGGTCCGGGTGATGAGACTGGTGTGTTTGATAATTATGGGGTGACTCCTCAGCAGTTTTCCCAGGAGTTTAGTCACGATTATGGTTGCCTGGGTCGTTCTTGGTATACTCCTATCCAACCGGATGCTCCAGTTGGTGGGTTTGGTGACCCGTTTCGGGCTTCTACTTCTGGTTCTGCTGGGAGGGGAGATGATGATGATGATGATGATGATGATGATGATCAGGCGCAGTAGTGGCAGCTGGCCACTACACCCCCATTTTGCAGCTGGTTTGGGGGAAGCTATGCTTATAAGCTGGTATTATCTATCCTTGTACTTTCTTTTATTGTATTTTCTTTTAGCTATTTCCCCTTTTCCCTTTTGTTAGTAGTGTCCTTTAGGTTGCTGTTGTTGGTTGTTGTGTGATGTTGTGCTGTTAGCGTCACAATGAGGACACTGTGACATTTAGGTTTGGGGGAGAATCTTTATTTCAGTTGTGTGTTTAGTTTATTTAAAAAGAAAAAAATCCATAAAAATTGAAAAATTTACAAAATCCAAAAACATGTTTTTATTTTATTAGGTCGAGTCTTGGTGAATTGAATTACAATGATGATAATTTGCATTGTTTCTGCATTTGAATCCCAAATAAGTTGTCCATGTACATTGTTTTGACTTACTATTTTTTGAAAACAAAGCTCATATTACAAGTCTTGACCGTTTTTGACTTACCTTATGCTAATTAGATTTGGCGATTTTTGTTGGTAAACCGCTTAAAATTCTGAGGTCTTTAGAGCTTCCTAGGCCAGGAACATCAATAAACTGGTCTCATTGTTTTTAGGCTTGAGTGTGGTACTCCTTGTGGAATGTGTAACATCAAATTGCATAAGTGTGACATTCGTTTCTTGATACTATACGCGTTCGTTTGATAAGTGCATGAGGACAGGTGATTCTTTTTGTTCAAATAAGCCTCACATAGCCAAAAAGACTTGATTTTATACCCTTATTATCGAGTTCTCTATGTTTAGCCAATTTGAGCCTTTTGTAGCCTGTTTTACAAGTCATATAATAGCTACATTCCTAGAACTTGCCTACCTTATCGGGACAGTCGCAGTTGCATGTTTTTCTTATCTACTTGTCTACTATGGTTGGGTCGGGATTTCAAAAAGAATATCAATTGGGTGTAGTAAGTATGTTGGCAATTGTGTCATTTATTCCCTTTGTTGAGAAAAGTTGTGAAGCAAATGATCTGAAAAGAAAAAAAAAATGAATGAAAAAGATTTGAAAAGAAAAAAAAAAGAAAAAAAAAAGAAAGAAAAATATGTTGCTTCATTGAATTATTCAAGGGAAAATGAAAGGGATTATACTAGAGTCTAATGCATATTTAGAGAGCAATTTCGATCTCTCTTGCGTTGTCAAAGTTTAAGATGATTTCTCTAGTCGGTGTTGGTTTGTGCTAGTCTTGTAGATTTGTTTTGGTACGTGTCGCTTCGACTACCGGTCTTAGCCCCACATTCCCAAACGTGCCTTGGCACAACCCATTTCTACCTTCACCCATTAGCCTTCCTTTTTGTCCTGATTCATGTACTTTGTAGCGAATGCGTATTTGTTGGGGAAATTACTATCACATTAGAATGCACGCATGTTTCATAAGTTGAGTGAGTGTTTCTATTTCTTTCTATCTTCACAAAACTCACCTTTACATAAACTTATGAGTGCATGAGTGAATCCGCGAGAATCCGACAAATTGAGCCTTGCAAGATTGAAAGGTATTTGGTTTTTGTCTATACTACGGTATCATGTAAAATCTTGGAATATGAGCTGCGTTTTCTGCTTTCCCGTGCCTTTGAATTTGTTTTATTGGTACAACTTAGTCATTACTTTGTTATAGATTTGGATAGCTTGGGATTTGTATGTGCATTTACATTAGCTTTGAGTTTTTCATTCACCATTTGTATGTTTGTCTTTGTATGTGTTGAGTGCTTTGCTTAGGGACAAGCAAAGGATTGGTTTGGGGGAGTTTGATGATCATTATTTATATACATATTTTATGCCTCCCTTAGACGCATTTTACTAGATTTACCGTCTTTCCTTGCTTATTTCTATGCTATTTTAGCTAGAATATCGATTCTGCCGCTTTTGTTATGTTTCAATGCAGATTGGATGCATTTGGAGCTTTTTGAGATGATATGGAGCATGGCGGAGTTGGATCGTAGAAGCTAGGCACGGAAATCGAGGAAGAAAAGAGAAGGAATGAAGAAAAGTTGAAGAAACAAGCTTAAATGAGAGTTGCTCGATCGAGCAGAGTCATGTTGCTCGATCGAGTCGATATCATGGCTGCTCGATCGAGTAGAAGGCCCTTGCTCGATCGAGCAAGCCTTATTTCGGCGGTTTTTTCGTGTTTTCCTTAATTTTAACCTAGTTAGTAGGATCTTTTGTATTATAAAAAGAAAGCTCGTCTTTCTTAATTAGATATGCTTTCATATACTTTCTTATGCTTTTCAATACCTTTAGGCTTTAATTCAGAAACCCTAGTTTAATTTACTTTGCCTCCGGATTTTATTCATCAAAGACGATTGTCTTTAGTTCATCTTGTAATCGGTATTTCTCAATCTTTCTTTGTTATTCAATTTAATTGTCTTCTTGTTCTTTAATTATTCTTTGTTCATCCTTTCATTGTTGTTAATCATGTTTACTTTAATTATTATTGTTGTTATTTATATTATTATGAGTAGCTAAATTCCTTTCTAGGGTTGAAAGAGGATCTAGGATTGTTAAAAGGGGTAGACTAATTGATTGAATTGCAATTGCATGGTTATCGTTTGATTATCGTTTTACTTCTAGTTGCTTGATTACTGGCCAGGATTAATTAACTAGTCTCGCGAATTAGGATTGACACCGATCGGGTTAAGACTAAGATAGGCTACGATAATTGAATAGAACTCGTTTAATGATAGCGATCGCATGTTAAATTGTAGATCTAAAGGGCATAATTGAATCGACCGATCTTGTGACCTTAGATAACTTTATTGCATGATTGTTGATTTCATCCTTATCCCTGAACAATAATCCTAGTGAACCTGTGACCCTAGACTTTTAATCTCATTGTTTTCAACCTTACTAGTTTGTTATTGCTTATAGTTAGTTATTGCTTATTATTAGTTGTTATTATTATTGTTATTGTTATTATTTATTGTTATTGTTGATTGCTTTTAGTTAGAACTCAAATCTCAAACCCCGAATTGTTACTTAGAGACAAACCTAGTTTAACATATTAGAATACTACCGCCTCCCTGTGGATTCGATACCTTGCTTACCGCTGACTATTAGTTAGTAGTGAATTAGGTTTTACTTTGATTAAGGTGACGCGACTTTATCCTTATCAGTACTAACCCCTTAATGCCTTTGAGTTTGTCTAATGTGTGCAGGTCAGAGGTCCACTATGATGCCAAGAAGAGGGTGGAACAAATGCTAAAACTCCATGAATCAGTCAGAAAGCAAATTGAGAAAGCCAATGATCTATACAAGAAGAATGCCAAGGTTCCTAAGACCAAGAAAGACTTTGCACCAGGAGACCTAGTAAGGATCAACCTAAGGAAAGAGAGGTTCCCTTCCAAGAGAAAGAACAAGCTAGAGCCCAGGGCAGATGGTCCTTTTCAAGTCACAGAGAAGATAGGTCCCAATGCCTACAAAATTGATCTACCAGGAGAGTATGCAGTCCATGGAACATTCAATGTGGGGGATCTCAGTCCCTTCTATGAAGACTCTGAGGGGGAGGAAGACACAGGCTTGAGGTCAAGCCCTTTTCAACCTGGGGAGGCTGTAGCAGGAGCTCACCCAAAGGGTCTTGATGATCAAACCACATACAAGACAAGCTTGACCCCTCAGATGGAAGCTCGAGTTACAAGGTCTAAACAACAAGTTATGACAAGTCAAGAACAACCCAAGCCAAGCCACCCCAATGAAGAAGACAGTCCAAGACTCAACAACCCATGCCAAACCCCAATACAACTCACATTACCCACACAAGACAGACAAAAAAACCTTCAGGCACAGACAGACCAATTCACAAACCCTGTATCTAGGAGGTACACCACAGCATCCCAACCACCCCCACCATGGCCTACCATCAAGCCAACCCACTAAGCTACAAGTTTGCCCAGGACAAACCCTTTTGAAGTCTAGTAAAAATTCATGAAACAGACACCCCAAGTTAGAGTCCAGCAAACAACTAAAAACAGAGAAGGTACATGTCAGATTGTGGCTTCCTTTTGTTTAAGTCAACTTGTCATCGTCCCAGGCAGGTCTTATCTAAGTTATAATAAGAATAGAGAGTCCCAAGGAGCAGCAACACACCCAGGCAAGGCAGCAAGACAACAAGAGCAACAGATTTCCATTTCAGGAAAAATCCAAAACTGCTTTATTTGCTTTTGTTCAGTCTGTTTTTCTTTTGTGTCTTGTGTCTGTTCTTATTAGTTGTTGAGCTCGTCCTATTGTGAGGCTTTTAATTAGTGTCAGTAGAAGTAGTTTAGATCCTAAGCTAGCCCGTGGATGATCTATACATCCAATGGCTCACAAGATATCAACCTCTCTATATAAAGGGGTCTTGTATGACTGTTGTAGGCAGACTTTATGAATGAATGAATTAAACCTTGAGAAATCACTCAATGTTATCAAACTTGTGCTAAGAGCTGTAGTTTGAAGCAAGCCTGGTACACCTCCAAGGTGTTTGATCAGTGCCTTGTATTGTGAGCTAAGTTATACCTGTGCTTTGCTGTGGTTTAACTTACTTGCTGTTGAGGTTAGTCTAGGGTGTTTGTGCTTTGCTGTAACACTTGAAACTGTCTCTAAAACCAGTCTTGAATCCTTTTTCTCTTGTGCCATGCTGTAGAGGATTGTATCCAAGTCATATCCCTTGAATCTTTCAGTTAAACAACTCACAATCTCTAAAACAACATCCTTTGTTACTTGATATTGTTTTCAGTTTGAGTCAAACTAATCAAATTACTTAAAACTTGTGAACCTTAGTAGTTTACACTCCAGGTGTCTTAAACAAACAAGGTTCATAACAAAAAGAAATAATATTATACATAAGAAATATCTAAAACGGGAGACATATCTCCCGTAGAAATACGGAAATAAAAGAGTGTATAATAATATACAATCCTAAGAACCGAATATAGGTCCAAGGTCAATACTTCGCTCGCTAGCTCGTCAATGTACCCAAGTATGCATCACAAACCTGCCAACCGCATTAAATATAAACACGGAAGCCACAGTCAGTGGGGAGTAACTCCGAGTTCTCCCAGCCACGAAATGTCGAGTTTAATAAAACATGAATACATAAAAGAGATGTATATGGAAAATACAAAACCTTAACATATACGATATGCTTTTCATGTTATGAAACAATTAACTAACATATAACCTATCATATGAAAGCTATCATGTGAATCTGTTAACAACCTATAACACGAGGTAGGTAAGCTGGTATGCTGGCTCAGAGGTTACATTTAAAACATGGCCCTGATACACTCAAACCCTAATCAGACTAACTATCATGTGAATCAGTTAACAACCGGTAATCCAAACTCTATCAACCTTAGCCGGCTTGCATCTCACCTTCTAAGACTCATAGAATCATCAAACATGAAAGACCAATACTTCTAGAACAGGCATAGTTCTAGTACGGCGATAGTCTACTTCTGTAACTCGAGGCTATACCACAAGGTAGGAAAACATCCTAGTCCTAAACTGATCAGACCTAGCGATAACAGCTATTCCATTCCCCGTCTCATGACCAAAAGTACACAAGAATCTCTACTAGGCGACCCCCTAAGCAGAGTTGGCTAGTACTTAAGCTGGCTCCATTCCCAAAGTGGAAGCAATTAGGCAGCCATGCCCCGACTTGGATATAAACCCACCAAGCCGGGACACAAAAGCTATCAACAAGTGAACATATAGTCGTTAAAGACAGTAAGGCCTATCAATGTCATGGTCCAAGATACTCATTAAGAATTATAATGGTCAAGACGCCATATACTCATAATTCTCTATGGGTACTTAGTCAACACGACATATATCATACAAATAAACAGTCACGGGAAAAACTTCCTATCATGTGACTAATTTCATATAAACCATATTCAAATATCATATCGCCTCATATCTACTAAGGCTTATTCATTCATTTAATAAAACCTTACTTGAAGACAAATCCCCGACCCGAGTCCCGCGACGGGTCATCAGTCAAAACGGGGCTGGCTAGATCTTAGTTTGACCAAACCCGTTTGGTCAAACCGGCTAGAAACAGAGTCTTTACCAATTAGACTTGAACATAAAATCATCATATTCATCTCATGCTATTTTATTACAACTTCCAACATGTGAATTATTAAAATCATACGAAAAACCCGCTTGACTTAAAGGATATCAAATTAAACTACAATCTCGTATTATAATTTCTAACATGTGAGAAATAATAATAATATGAAAAACTTTTAATTAAATAATTTACTTATTAAAATTTCCCACTTGCTAAATATTACAAAACACGATAAAATAACAATAAACTCAAAAACCGTCACAAGTCCAAAGTGAGGACTCATGGGCTGATTTGGGCCGAACATAACACGAGCCTGGACAGGGCCCACGGGCCTGGTTTGGGCCTGTTTTGGGTCGTCATTTTTAAAACCGTTTCTTAATATTTCCCGCATGCTTAACATATTTAAAACACGTCAAAACAACAACAAAACAATCAAGTATCGACACTAACCCAAAGGACCATACCCGGACCAATCCAGACCGGCCTAGACCGGGCCTGAACCGGCCTGAACCGGCCTGAACCGGCCTGAACCGGCCTGGTTTGGGCTGGTTTTCCAGCCACCCTACACGGTTCTACCAACCAACAAATCCCAAATTATTTCCAACATGTTTTAATTAACAAACAACAATTTTAACAACCAATTTAAACATCATCCATACAAAAATCATGATTATGAACAAATCATCCAAATATGTCAAGAACACTAACATGTTAAAAATTCATACAACATATTAAAAATAACAACTTATCATGTTACTAGTTAAAACCGTAAATAACAATAATATAAACAAAAAAAAAAGATATGTAACATTAATTCGTCGAGTAACTCGGAATCGTTACCTTAGCTAGCAAAATAAAGTAGCACCAAAATAAGAAGTATAAAATAACAAACCCGCCTACTAATCTTCTCCCAAAATATACGAGTCACCAAACTCGTCTTCAAAATCTTCTCTTATAAGAAATGACACGAATAATATTGTTAGAATTAAAATTTTATTTTCCATAATTAAATTGTTGAAAACGATTTCGTCGGAATTGAAAATAAAACGTACTTGAAGATGAAGAGCGAAGAGGAGACTCTAGAAATATAAGTTAGGACGGATTTGAACAAGTAACGAAGGTTTTGTGACGATTTTGCTCAAGAACGATGAAGAACGATGAAGAACGATGAAGAACGATGATGATTATATTAAAGAAGGTATTAATTAGATATTAAGTCGATTTATTGTAAAATGAAAAGATAGTTAGTGAGTAAGAGTGGAATGGGCCGTGTAAATATAGAAGAATTATGGAGTCGGGTTTTGAAATTGTTGTTACGGGATTGACTCGGGTTTTATAATTATATTAAGGTAATTAATTAGATATTATTAGGTTTTATAATAGTTTAATCAAATATCTAGATATTAATTAGATATTATGTTATTGTAATCAAAAGAAAGAAAAATATCTAGCTCTAAGAGAGGAAGGAAGAGCCGTGTGAAATGAGAAGAAACCGGGTCTGATTTTAAACGATTTGCGTAATTTAAGTTGACGGATCGATAAAGTAACAAATATCTTAGATATTCGTATTAGTTTAATCGAAAAAATTAAAAGATCCAAAGTGAGTGGAAAAAGATGACATGGGGCGTGTGACTCATGCCAAAGTCGGGTTTCGGGTTTGTTTCGGGATTTAAGTTGGCTCGGGAATAGTTAAATGACGTTCGGGATTAAACCGTAAAACCTTCTCTTAAATTCCGAATAAATTAAAAATAATTATATTAAATTATCATAAATTCAAATAAATTTTAATAAAAATAAATTAAATTTATTATTTTTTTCAAATATAATTTCGGTCTTTAAATTTACGATGTGAGTCGGAAAAGTCAACGAAAGTCAAAGTTGACTTAAAACGGGATTCTCATGGAATCTCGCAGAAATTCTAAATACGAACTCGGAAATTCCAAATTCGACTGGAAACAATAAATTCTAAATTAAAACTTAAATTTGCTGAAAAGTATTCGTAAAATATTTTCACTAGAAAAATAGGGTATATTTCGGATTGTTACAAGTTTTTATATGTAGCTATTATTTTGTGAAGCATTTGTATGAAGGGGCTAATTTTGAGGTGTAATTCAAAGTGAAAAAGGCTTCAAATCTTAGTGAATCATGAATGCAATGCTTATAGGAATGAAATGAGAACCATACTTATGCGTTTTGACATGACACATATCACAAGGAGAACTAGACACACCTAAATGAGACTGGGTATGGATGTACCAGTCTAAGGAGGTTCGACCTTACAATATATGTGATAAGTGAATATTTGTATGATTTTAACCCCCACTTTAGCTCGGTTTTGTATGTCATTTGTGCTATGTTAAGCCATTTTATGAGATAATATCGTCTTCTAGGCGAATTCCTGTGTTCTAACTTGTTTTGTAGGGAAAGTGACGTTTCTACGCCCTTTTTCTATATTCTCGAGCATTTGCCCAGAACCCGAAGATTCAAAGAAGAAAGCTTGACCATTTGTAAGGCATTTCAAGAAGGTTCACTAACTTAAGAGAGAGAAGAAGCAGAGATGGTTTCGTAGTTGTCGGAAGACCAATCAATTAGACGAGAGAATTCATCGCTTTACATCATACCCTATCAACAAACCCGATTGTATAAGTCAAGGGGGATGTTGGAAGTCAAGTCAAGCAAAGGAAGATGAAGCGTTAGTCAAGAGCTTCCAGAAGACGACTTACCCGATCGGGTAAGTGTGTACCCGATCGGGGATGTGTGCTGATCCAAGCATTGCGGCTCCTTCTTCCTAAATTTGTCCTATGTGTTTAATGCCCGACCTCTTCTCTACGAAAACCTAATACTATAAATAGATGCTCTAAGCCCCTCATATCATACAATCTATCTCACACAATCTAATCTTATATTTCATACAATCTTCTTATTAGTTTTCTCTTTAGTTTTAATCTTTCTAGTTTAGATTATCTTCTACTTTTGTCTTTTGTTCTTAGTTCATTTCTGTCCATTTCATATCAAAGCATTAGTGTAGTTCAACAAGAATTTCAATCTTTGTATCTACTTTGTTGGGTTCAAGAGTTGTAAATCAAGGTACGGTATTTATATGCGAGGGATTTCTATTATCGTTATCATTTTCATTGTTGATCGTCACCTAGGTATTCCTAATTTATCCTTTGCTTATTGTTCTTTATTTTTTTCCTTTTGATTGTTATTTTCTATTCATATCAATTAGATTCATTTTCATGTTGTTATAATCATAGTTTCATTTCTTAGATTGTCATATAGCGTCGTTATTATCGCCACATAGAGAGTCTAAATTATTGTCAAAATCAACTAAATATGCCTATCTTAACTTTCATTGTTAATATCAACATAATCATGAGTGAGTAGTCACCTTTCTAGGGTGTAGGGTAGCCATGTTAGATTGATTAAAAGATGATAATTGGATAAAAGAAATTGTGCTTTTAAAACATTGTGTCTATGCATGTTTGGACTTTAACGATAGTTGACGATTCTTGATCACACTCATTGACTAGTATGGAATTCTTTTCCAAGGTAGATATACAGGAATTGAATAGACAAAGCGTGACATAGTGGATTAAGACCTAGTAAATCGCACTAAAAGCCTGCTAGACCATCTGATCTATGATTGTAATGAACACACCATTCTTACGAACGCTCAATGAATTATTTGCATATCACAAATCCAATTTCATCAATATGTCAATCTACATGTGTGAAACTATTTCCCTAGATGCTTCTCATTATTATTAAGTCATTAATTGCTTTATTGTTATCATTCTAGTTTGTTTTTATTTTGTTTTTATTTATGCCTTTCGTTAGTTTAGACATCACAAAATCCAAAACCCAGAAAATCATTAGATAAAACTCAATTGTGAGACGATTCACAATCCATAGGAAACACCATCTCCCTGAGGATCAACCCCTACTTTCCTAATTACATTAATTTGTTATTAGCCTAGTCTGGGTAATTTATCTTTGTATCGGGCTCGCGACAGGCACGATCAAATTTTGGAGCCGTTGCCGGGGAGCACGGTTTAGTTTTCCTTTTCTTGTGATTTTAATCACGATTAGTTTTATCTAGTCTTTAGGAACTCAAATTCCTTTAGACCTCTCTTGATTTTTCATCTTAGATTTTCTATCTTATCCCCAGATCTTCTAGACTAGGGACCCCTATTCCTTTGGACCCCGAACTAGAAAGAACTTTGCGTAGGAAATTAAAGCTATTCAACGAAATTTCAAAAGCTTCTGACATTTCAAGTTTAGATCGTATTCGTGAGAAATACTCGGATATCTTACCTAATCTTGAAGGAGAAGAAGATCCATTTTCCTCTCCATTTCAAAAAATCAATCAACTTTCAACCAACATTCCATCTTCATCTTCACAAACAAAAATGGTTCGACTTTCCGACCATTCTAAACCCACTGCAGATACACTTCCAAAGGGTATCGCTACACCTCAAATTACAGCTCAAAACTTCAAAATCAAACCTGCCTTCATCAATTTAATAGAAAGAAATCAATTTGGTGGCAATGCCACAGAAGATCCCAACCTTCATATCCAAAACTTCTGTGACTATTGCTCCACGATTAGACAAACTGGAGTATCCCAAGAACAGATTAGGGAAATGCTCTTTCCCTTCTCTTTAAGAGGAAAGGCAAAACTTTGGATCAATAGTCTTGACCGAGTTGCCTTAGGAATAGTCGACTGGGATGGTCTAGCTCTTGCTTTCTATCAAAAGTACTTCCCACCAGAGCGAACCGCACTCTTACGAAGTCAAATTACTGGATTCCGTCAGAGGGGCGGCGAAAGCCTTTATGAGGCATGGGAAAGGTACAAAGAATTACAAAGAGAATGCCCTCATCATGGCCTTGATTCATGGTTCCTGGGTATCACATTCTACAACGGTTGTTGTGGCGAATCGCGTCGTATCCTCGACTCCGCTAACAATGGTCGTTTCGATCAAATCGATATAGAGATAGCTAGTGCGACTATCGAGTCAATGGCAATTCACGATTCTCAGTATAGCAACTCGCGTGCTATACCGCTCAAAGCCAAGCAGAATGATTCAAGTAAAGTAGCACTCCTGGAAGCCCAATTAGCCCTTCTGCAGCAACAAGTAGGAAGCTCTTCCCAATCCAAGGAACATATCAACGTCACTAACCATGTAGTGGTATGTGAGACATGTGGGATTGGAGGGCATAGTTTTCAAGAATGTAGAATTTCAATAGAGCAAGTCAATGCTTATCAAGGATATAGGCAAGGCAACGCTTTCTCAAACTTCTATAACGAAAACACAAAAAACCACCCGTTTTTGTCCTAAAAAAGTACCAACGTTCAAAATCCCCACCAACAAACTCAACAACCATTCATACCACACCAACAAAAGCCTTACAATCCACCTGGTTTTCAAAACCAGAGACCTTCATTCCAACCTAACTTCAACCAACCATACCAAAATCAACCTCAACACCAACCACCTCAAAATCAAGGCCAGCCAAATGACTCAAGTTTGAGCAAAATTGAATCCATGCTTCTGCAAGTTGTTCAAAAACAGGAATCAATGTTTGCTCAATTTCAAAAGAGTGATCAAGCTAAAGATGCTGCCATCAAGATGCTTGAAACTCAAATGGCCCAATTGGCTACCTCTATTACCCAAAGAAAACAAGGCCAACTCCCACCTCATGGTGAACAACCGAGGGACACCGCAAATGCTATCACCCTTAGGAGTGGTACCACTTACACGGAACCTCATAACCCCAAAGAACCAACAGTTGAGCCTTCACCAGTAGAAAGCCAAAAAGAAACCCAACCATCCACCGCTGAGGAAGCGGAAGACAAACATGAAAAGAAGGATGAACTCGAAAAGGAACTCATCAAAATTCAAGTTCCATTTCCACAACGTTTGAGGAGAAATCATAAGGAAACCCAGTTCGGTAAATTCAAGGAAGTTGTCAAAAACCTCCAAGTAACGGTTCCCTTCACTGAATTAATCACTCAAATCCCTTCTTATACGAAATTTATGAAGGATATCTTAACAAATAAGAGGACCCTAGATGATGTTGAAATCATCGCATTCACCGCTGAATGCAGTGCGTTATTGCAAAATAAGTCCTCTCCTAAGTTAAAGGATCCTGGTAGTTTCTCTATACCTTGCACTATAGGCACCTACACTATTGATAAAGCTTCATGCGATCTAGGTGCTAGTGTAAGAATTATGCCCTATTCCATTTGCGAAAAATTGAATATGGGAATTCTGAAATGCACAAGTATCACCCTGCAAATGGCAGATCGTTCTCTAAAACAACCTATGGGAGTTTTAGAAGATGTACCTGTTAGAGTAGGGAAGTTTTTCATTCCGGTCGATTTTATAGTGTTAGATATGGCCGAAGATTCGCAAATCCCTATCATTCTAGGAAGGCCATTTCTACACACTGCGGGAGCAGTAATCGATGTCAAGAATGGAAAATTGACATTAGAAGTAGGTGATGATAAAGTCACCTACAACTTAAACAGTGCTATGAAGAGCCCTATGCTTGAAGAGCCTTGCTGTTTCCTTGACATTGTCGACTCAATCATTGATGAATCTTTGTATCCATCAATAATTGAGGATCCTTTAGAAGCAATTTTATTGTTAGAGGATATCTCTGAGAACGACAATTTTGAGATCAGTGAGCTGGAAAGGGACTTGACTGGTAAAGAGATACCGTCTGAAGAAGTTGAGTAGTTTATAAGCTTAATTGATACTCCTGCCAAGGCAGAAGTACATAAACATGAACTTAAACCTCTTCCCTCAAATCTAAAATATGCTTTTTTTAGATGAGTCTGAATATTGCCCGGTCATAGTGAGTGCTCTTCTAGATGAAAATCAGTTAAACTCACTATTGATTGTTTTGAGAAAACATAAAAAGGCAATAGGCTATAAACTTGAAGACCTCACAGGCATAAGCCCCGACTTTGGCATGCATAGACTAAACTTAGAAGAAGGCCAAAGACCTTGTGTTCAAGGTCAATAGCGTCTTAATCCAAACATGCAAGAAGTAGTTAAAGCTGAAGTTATGAAATTACTAGATGCTGGCATAATCTATGCAATTTCTGACTCAAAATGGGTTAGCCCTGTCCAAGTTGTTCCCAAGAAAGGAGGAACAACAGTAGTCAAGAATGAAAAGAATGAGCTCATCCCCACAAAGATTGTGACGGGATGGCGTATGTGCATTGACTACAGGAAGTTGAATCAATCAACTAGAAAAGATCACTATCCTCTGCCCTTCATTGATCAAATGCTAGAGAGGTTAGCTTCCCACAAATATTTCTGTTATTTAGATGGTTACTCAGGATTTTTCCAAATTCCTATCCACCCTGAGGACCAAGAGAAAACCACCTTCACCTGTCCCTATAGTACTTTTGCTTATCGCCGAATGCCATTTGGCCTGTGCAATGCACCTGCCACTTTCCAGCATTGCATGACTAGTATCTTTTCCGATTTTGTTGAGACTATCATGGAAGTATTCATGGACGACTTTAGCGTCTATGGCATTTCCTTTGATAATTGTTTGACAAATCTATCAAAGGTAATGAAACACTGTGAAGAAGTCGACCTTGTTCTCAACTGGGAAAAGTGTCACTTCATGGTGAACGAAGGTGTAGTTTTAGGACACATCATTTCCGAAAGAGGTATTGAAGTGGATCGAGCTAAGATCCAAGTTATTGAACAACTGCCACCGCCTGCTAATTTAAAAGGAATCAGGAGTTTCCTTGGCCACGCCGGTTTCTACCGACGGTTTATTAAAGATTTTTCTAAAATAGCCAAGCCCCTGACTGAGCTCCTTTTTAAGGATGCGACTTTTAATTTCATGAAGGAATTCCTTGAGGCATTCAACAAAATCAAACGCGCTCTAATCACCGCACCTATAATCCAGTCACCTGATTGGAGTCTTCCATTTGAACTTATGTGTGATGCGAGTGATTATGCCGTTAGAGTTGTTTTAGGGCAAAGAAAGGAAAAGTTCCTTCATGCAATTTACTATGCTAGTAAAACCTTAGATCCTGCCCAAATCAACAATGCCACTACTGAAAAAGAACTTCTTGCCATTGTCTACGCCTTAGACAAATTCCGTTCTTACCTTATAGAATCGAAGGTTATTGTTTACACTGACCACGCTGCTTTGAAATATCTCCTTTCAAAGAAAGAGGCAAAACCTCGACTTATCCGATGGATCTTACTCCTTCAAGAGTTTGATCTAGAGATCCGGGATAAGAAAGGAGCAGAAAATGTAGTCGCTGACCATCTTTCAAGGATAAGAGTAACTGAAATAGGATTGCCAACACCAATTAATGATTCGTTTGCTGATGATTCATTAATGGCGATTACCGACTCTTCTCCTTGGTATGCTGATATGGCCAATTTTCTTGTCAGTCGACAGCTACCTTCTCACCTTTCTTATAACCAAAGGAAACGATTTTTGCATGATGCAAAATTCTTCGTTTGGGATGATCCTTATCTTTTTAAGCAGTGTTTTTATGGTCTTTATAGACGATGTATCCCCCAGTGCGAAGTTAAAGGAGTTTTAGAAGGATGCCACTCATCTGCTTATGGTGGTTGATAAGTGAATATTTGTATGGTTTAAACCCCCAATTTAGCTCAGTTTTGTATGTCATTTGTGCTTTGTTAAGCCACTTTATGAGCTAATATCGTCTTCTAGGCGAATTCCTATGTTCTAGCCTGTTTTGTAGGGAAAGTGACGTTTCTACGCCCTTTTTCTATATTCCCGAGCATTTGCCTAGAACCCGACGGTTTGAAGAAGCAAGCTTGACCAAGTGAAAGGAATTTCAATAAGGTTCACTAATTCGAAAGAGAGAAGAAGTAAAGACGGTTTCGTAGTTGTCGGAAGATCAATCATTTAGGCGGAAGAAATCATCGCTTTACATCAAACCCTATCAACAAACCCGACTCAAAAGGTCAAGGGGGATGTTGGAAGTCAAGTCAAAGCAAAGGGAGATTAAAGGACAGTCAAGAGCTTCCAGAAGACAACTTACCCGATCGGGTAAGTGGTGTACCCGATCGGGTATGTGTGCTGCCTCGAGCATTGCGGCTCCTTCATCCTATTTTTGACCTATGTGTTTAATGCCTGAACTCTTCTCCATGAAACCCTAATACTATAAATAGATGCTCTAGCCCTCATATCATATCATCCATCTCTTCACATAACATCTCTTCTCTTCTTACATTTCTCTTTAGTTCTTCTTCTTTCTTAGTTTAGTTTAGTTTAGTTTTAGTTTTCTCTAGTTTAGTTTAGTCTAGTTCTAAGTTTTCTTCAATTGTAGTTGTTCTAGTTGTAATTGGAATTCAAGTTTCCGGGTTTGCATTTCCTATTCAAGTTCTTGTTCCATTTCAATCTTTGCTCCTCCTTTTCGGTAATCTTTATTCTCGTCTTTACATTATAGTTTCATTTTCCTTTAGTATTTCCTTTATCATGTTTATCATTCCTAATTTTATAATCTTAGTTTTCTTTTCATTGTTAATCATGCATAAGTAGTCACCCTTCTAGGGTGTAGGATAGCCATGTTAGATTAATTAAAAGATGATAATTGGATAAAAGAAATTGTGCCTTTAAAACGTTGTGTCTATGCATGTTTGGATTGTAACGATAGTTATCGATTTTTGGCCAAAATCATTTGACTAGTATGGAATTCTTTTCCAAGGTAGACATACGAGAATTGAATAGACAAAGAATGACATGGTAGATTAAGACCTAGTAAATCGCCTAAAAGCCTGCTAGACCATCTGATCTATGATTGTAATGAACACATCATTCTTACGAACTCACAATGAATTATTTGCATATCCTAAATCCAATTTCATCAATATGTTAATCTACATGTGTGAACCTACTTCCCTAGATTCTTTTCTTTATTGCATTGTTATTATTTAGTAGTTAGTGACAAACATTTTCCAATCGTCCAAGGTAGAATTCTAACCACAACTATTCACAAGTATCTCCCGTGTCCCCGAGATTGACCCCTTACTTCCCTAACTGCATTTATCTGTTGTTAGCCTAGTCTTGGTTATTTATCTTTGATTAAAGTACGCGACAACCCGATCAAATTTTGGCGCCGTTGCCGGGGAGCACGGTTTTGTTTATTTGTGATTAGTAGAGTTTTACCTTGTCTTTTTTTATTTTTTCTTTTGTCTCGAGAAACACTTGTTCCTTGCGATTTTTCTCACCTTTTCCTTGTAGTATAGTGACTCTTTTCAAGTAATAGGAATATTTTATTTCAAAAGGATTGCTTTATTTTCTCTCAATGACTATTTATTTCCAACCTCCACAATGCGAGAATGAGCCTTTCCATGTATACCTCGACCGATTTTATAGCTATTCTAACCATATTATCTCTCTTGGGTATACCCTTGATGAGACCTATATGAAGAATGTCGTGATTCATGGAATGCTCATTAAGTGTCGTAGCCTGGCTATGCAATTGAGTGCTGGAAGTTTTTATCAGAAGAGAGGAAATGAACTTTGGATTTTCTTGGACTTTATGGCATCCCAATCTCTGGATGAAACGCACCGGCAGTTGAGAATCCAAGAGCAAATCAATGAAATCAGGGCCCAAATTCAAATACTCAAAGGGCAAAAGGAAGAACCCACGTTTAAAATTTGTAAGCCAATCAATTTTCCTTATGCTTTTTCAGCCCCCCATGTGAGTCTATTTTCTCCTGTGCTTTTTCATGTCCCCCATGTGAGTCTAATTCTCCCCAATCATATGAATTAATAGATGACGATGGTGATGGTCCAACCTTTTCTATTGAAAGTCACTCTAGTGTCGTTCCATTTGACAATATTGAGACCTCATTATTGATATTGACCATATGGTAGTCGAGACTTTTAGACAAGGATGTTGTTAAGCCCATTTGTGACTCCAATGGAGAGTGGTCGATCGAGTCATCAGATTTCTTTGAAAATCCCTTCGCTAAAGATATTCCAGAGTTATTTGAAAATGATAATGGGTTTTGTGAACCTAGCCTTGAAATTAAGTGGGATCAACCACCCATTTTTGATTCCCAATCCTTTGATTCACCCTACCCCCAATTAGAGTCCACTAACGATATTTTGGGAACTAATTGTTTGTTCCATGATCTTAAACATTTCACTCCATCTCTCACTGACGAGTGGAGCAATTCAGTGGTCATCTATGAAGTTTGTCATGCGCACAATGATAAGATATATCAATTCTTACCTTCAATATTTCATGCCTATATCTTGTCAATTGCTTACATATGTTCTTGTATAGCCCATGCGCAGGTATATGATCGACTTCTAAGGGCATTGACATGCTTCTTAAAGCACAAAGAATGATTTTCATTAATAAAGAGTCTAGCGAGACGTTAAACCAGCGCTTCGCGGGAGGCAACCCGTGTTTTCCCTTTCTTTCTGCATTTTATTTTTATTTTTCCCTTTTTCGTTGTTTTGTTAGATTTACCTTGCAGATGAGAGAGTTTTTGAAGAACCTATAAAGACCTTCCTTGTCAAGTCCAAAAGACTAGCTTGGGGGAGTCCGCGCTGACTAGTAAGCTTCACTCTTCTTTCATTATTCCTTTTCCCCATTGAGCATCTCATTGCATGTTTAGTCTTCGTACTCACATTGAGGACAATGTGATGTTTAGCTTGGGGGAGAAATTGCATTTTCCCATTTTGCATTTTAGTTTATCATTTTTCAAAATAAAAGAAAAAGAAGACTTTTGAGAAAATTTAAAAATTTCTGAACATAATTGGATGCTTTTCATGTTTTGCTTGCTTGTTTGCTATGCTATCATGTTACATTTCCCACACTTAGAGCTTTTAAAAGATAATGATTCAATATTCATTGAATTGTGCATACATGGGGAAGTCTTGTACACAGTAGGCATGGAATGAATCTATAGATGAGTACGCTTGATCTTGACATTTGGCAAGTTACATATATTGTAAGGTAGAACCTCCTTAGACTGGTACATCTATAACCAGTCTTATATAGGTGTGTGTAGTTCTCCTTGTGATGTGTGTCATGTTAAAACGCATAAGTACGGTTCTCATTTCATTTCTATAAGCATTGCATTCATGATTCACTATGATTTGAAGCCTTTTTCACTTTAATTTGCCTCTCAAAATAAGGCCCTTCATACAAATGTTTCACAAAATAATAGCTACATATAAAAATTGTCTACCTTTTGAGCTAGTAGCTAGACTATGGTGTATGGGTGCTCTTTTGAGAAGGTTTTGTTCCTTAATGACAAAGTGAATTTGGAGAACGAAAAATATTCAAGAAGTGATGTTCAAAAGAAAAAAATAGAAAAAGAAAATGAAAAAATGAAATAGAAAAATGAAAAAAAATTGAAAAAGAAAAAGAAAAAGAAATAAGAGAAGAAGTTGTGAGTGTCTCCTAAGAAATGTCAAATCAATATTCAGAAGGAGTTTACCCTTGTGTTTCGTGTGTAATAAGCCAATTTGTTTCTTCTGGCTTCGTTTTTTGTCTTTTGGGAATTGACCGAAAGTTTGGATTGAGTATTCATTTATCAATGGTCAGTTACTAGCTCACTCTAAACTTCACATGACCATAACTATTTGTCCACCTTTCACCCATTTCCCAAAGCCTTCTTCATTGTTTCGGCTTCTTTTCTATGTGCATTATGATCTTTGACTTGTGTTTTGAATTGTTTACCATATTAGATTGCGGACACATTTTCATAAGTCGTAGATAGGTGAGTGTCTCAAAAACATTTACACATAAAGAAATCACCTTTTACATACATGAGTGTTCGAGTGTGCCGTGAGAGTCCATTTGTCAAAAGATCATGCAAGAGCCGAAATTCTATAGTGAAATTCTTTGTGCTACGCCGTTATGTAAATCTCAGCCATGTTTATGTATCATTCTTGCCCACGTTGTTTTTGGGTTATGATTCATTATGTTTCCAAAGCTTTATGTTGAGATTTGTTTCTTGATGGTGTAGTAGCCAATGCTTGCAACCCTTGTCCTGGTATTGTTTGTTATGTTTGCTTGAGGACAAGCAAAGGTTTAGCTTGGGGGAGTTTGATAAGTGAATATTTGTATGGTTTTAACCCCCAATTTAGCTCAGTTTTGTATGTCATTTGTGCTTTGTTAAGCCACTTTATGAGCTTATATCGTCTTCTAGGCGAACTCCTATGTTCTAACCTGTTTTGTAGGGAAAGTGACGTTTCTACGCCCTTTTTCTATATTCCCGAGCATTTGCCTAGAACCCGACGGTTTGAAGAAGCAAGCTTGACCAAGTGAAAGGCATTTCAATAAGTTTCACTAATTCGAAAGAGAGAAGAAGTAAAGACGGTTTCGTAGTTGTCGGATGATCAATCATTTAGGCGGAAGAAATCATCGCTTTACATCAAACCCTATCAATAAACCCGACTCAAAAGGTCAAGGGGGATGTTGGAAGTCAAGTCAAAGCAAAGGGAGATGAAAGGACAGTCAAGAGCTTCCAGAAGACAACTTACCCGATCGGGTAAGTGGTGTACTTGATCGGGTATGTGTGCTGCCTCGAGCATTGCGGCTCCTTCATCCTGTTTTTGACCTATGTGTTTAATGTCTGACCTCTTCTCCATGAAACCCTAATACTATAAATAGATGCTCTAGCCCTCATATCATATCATCCATCTCTTCACACAACATCTCTTCTCTTCTTATATTTCTCTTTAGTTCTTCTTCTTTCTTAGTTTAGTTTAGTTTTAGTTTTCTCTAGTTTAGTTTAGTCTAGTTCTAAGTTTTCTTCAATTGTAGTTGTTCTAGTTGTAATTGGAATTCAAGTTTCCGGGTTTGCATTTCCTATTCAAGTTCTTGTTCCATTTCAATCTTTGCTCCTCCTTTTCGGTAATCTTTATTCTCGTCTTTACATTATAGTTTCATTTTCCTTTAGTATTTCCTTTATCATGTTTATCATTCCTAATTTTATAATCTTAGTTTTCTTTTCATTGTTAATCATGCATAAGTAGTCACCCTTCTAGGGTGTAGGATAGCCATGTTAGATTAATTAAAAGATGATAACTGGATAAAAGAAATTGTGCCTTTAAAACGTTGTGTCTATGCATGTTTGGATTGTAACGATAGTTATCGATTTTTGGCCAAAATTATTTGACTAGTATGGAATTCTTTTCCAAGGTAGACATACGAGAATTGAATAGACAATGCATGACATGGTAGATTAAGACCTAGTAAATCGCACTAAAAGCCTGCTAGACCATCTGATCTATGATTGTAATGAACACACCATTCTTACGAACGCTCAATGAATTATTTGCATAACCTAAATCCAATTTCATCAATATGTTAATCTACATGTGTGAACCTACTTCCCTAGATTCTTTTCTTTATTGCATTGTTATTATTTAGTAGTTAGTGACAAACATTTTCCAATCGTCCAAGGTAAAATTCTAACCACAACTATTCACAAGTATCTCCCGTCTCCCCGAGATCGACCCCTTACTTCCCTAACTGCATTTAACTGTTGTTAGCCTAGTCTGGGTTATTTATCTTTGATTAGTGTAACAACCCGTAATTTGAAAGACCGAAATTATATTTGAAAAATAATATATTTAATTTATTTTAATTTATTAAGATTTATTTGAATTTATGATAATTTAATATAATTATTTTGAATTTATTCGGAATTAAAGATTAGGTTTTACGGTTTAACCCCGAACGTCATTTAACTATTCCCGAGTCAACTTAAGTCCCGAAACAAACCCAAAACCCGACTCCTACATGTGTCACACGTCCCAAGGCACCCTTTCCACTCATTTTAGATCTTTTGATTAAACTAATACAAATATCTAAGATATTTGTAACTTTATCAATCTGTCAGTTTAAATTACGCAACAAATCGTTTAAACCCGGACCCGATTACTCCTCCCTCCACACGTCTCTTTCCTCTCTTGTTCCCTTAGGATTAGATATTTTCCTTTCTTTTGATTAAACTAACATAATATCTAAATAATATCTAGATATTTGATTAAACTAAAATAATATATAATAATATCTAAATAATTACCATAATATATTTATAAAACCCGAGTCAATCCCGTAACAACAAGTTCAAAACCCGACTCCATTAATCCTCTATATTTACACGGCCAACTCCCACTCTTACTCACTACTTATCTTTTCATTTTACATTAAATCAACTTAATATCTAATTAATACCTTCTTTAATATAATCATAATCGTTCTTCGTGTTCTTGATCGTTCTTGATCGTTCTTGAGCAAAATCGTCACAAAACCTTCGTTACTTGGTCAAATACGTCCTAACTTATATTTCTAGAGTCTCCTCTCCGCTCTTCATCTCCATGTACGTTTTATTTTCAATTCCGACAAAATCGTTTTCAACACTTCAATTGTTGAAATCAAGTTTTAATTCTAATAATGTTATTTTTGTCATTTCTTATAGGAGAAGATTATGAAGACGAGTTTGGTGACTCGTATATTTTAGAAGAAGATTTGTAGACGGGTTTTTAGTTCTTATTTTGGTGCTACTTGGTTTTGTGCTAGCTAAGGTAACGATTACCGAGTTACTCGACGAATTAATGTCACATATGTTTTTATTGTTTTTGTTATGTTATTATTATTTACGGTTTTAAGTAGTAACATGATAAGTTGTTATTATTATTATGTTGTATGAATTTTTAACATATTTAGTGTTTTTGATATGTTGGATGATTTGTTCATAATCATGATTTTTGTATGAATGATGGTTGAATTGGTTGTTAAAATGGATGGTTGTTAATTAAAACATGTTAGAAATAATTTGGGGTTGTTCTATGGTGCTGGCCGTGTGTGGTGGCCAAGAACCAGACCCAGTTCAGGCCGGTCCAGGCCGGTTCAGGCCCGGTCTGGGTTGGTCCGTGATTTGGTCTTTGGGCTTGTGTCGATACTTGATTGTTTTGTTGTTGTTTTGACGGTTTTTAAATATGTTAAGCATGCGGGAAATATTAAGAAACGATTTTAGAAATGTTGACCAAAACAGGCCCAAACCAGCCCGTGGGCCCGGTTCAGACCCGGTTCAGTCTCGGCCCGGTCCGGTCTTGGCTGACCCGTGAGCCTCCTATGGGCTTGTGACGGTTTTGAGTTTAGTGTTATTATTATATCATGTTTCGTAATATTTAGCAAGTGGGAAATTTTAATAAGTAAATTATTTAAATAAACGGTTTTCATAATATTATTATTTCTCACATGTTAGAAATTATAGCATGAGATTATAGTTTAATTTGATATCCTTTAAAGTCAAGCGGGTTTCGTAAGAATTAATAATTCACATGTTAGAAATTAGAATAAAATGGCATGAAATGAATATGATGTCCTTATGTGCAAGCCTAAATGGCTAAGACTCTCTTTCTAGCCGGTTTGACCAAACGGGTTTGGTCAAACTACGATCTAGTCAGCCCCGTTTTGACTGATGACCCGTCGCGGGACTCGGGTCGGGGATTTGTCTTTAGGTAAGGTTTTATTTAAAGAATGAATGAATGAGCCTTAGTAGATATGAGGCGATATGATATTTGAATATGATTTATATGCAATTAGTCACATGATAGGAAGTTTTTCCCGTGACTGTGTAATTGTATGATATATGTCGTGTTGACTAAGTACTCATAGAGAATTATGATCATATGGCGTCTTGACCATTCTAATTCTAAATGAGCACCTTGGACCATGACATGGATAGGCCGTACTATCTT